>CM060840.1:88965000-88970000 GCA_030762175.1 Metallyticus violacea | reverse complement strand
TGCCAAAAACTGATGAGCATGCTAAGAAAACATTTTATGAAGATAACATTAATACGTTCAAACCTGCTTTACAAGAGACCCAAGTGTAATGAAGAGTCTGATTTGTAACGAAAGCGTGATATTATAAGCAATCGTAACGTTGACAAGATATAATAAGAGCATGATATTGTGTAAGAACACACTGTATATCCTAGTTAGTGAAACATACTGTATAAACCCAAACATAGTAAGACGTGGACGTAATAAATATTAAGGGTGATTTGCCTTGTCACCTTGTCACCTGACATGAAAGGGTCCTCAGAGAAACACTTGCATAAACAAAAAGCAACCCTCTTTTCCACTCACTTAAAATATTATGTCTAGTTGTGCATGTTATAGATATACAGACAGAATTATTGTGCTGATGAAGTATTGTTTAGTTTTAAGCTTAACAAACCCAAACTATGAACCTCTTAGAACTTATGATGTCAGGACCTGGTGATTGTTGACTTCAAGGTGGCGGGAAGTGTTTAACAATAACTCTTATGTAAAGACCAGGTGATTATTACCCCTCCTTGGGCATCACAATTGTATAAAAAGTCCCTGAATTTATTCAGAGACAGGAGAGAAGCCTTGGTGCTTGCAGAGTCCACGTCCAACTGTATAAGAAAACCCTTTAATAAATGCTTATACTTTTAACAGAGTTGGTTGAGTTATTCAGCATTCGTCTGGAAACATCTCGTCTTTCCTGGAGGAGTCGACCTAGCTCGATTCCCCGAAGTGACGCCTATTATCCCAATATAACATCCCTTCTCGTCTTAGCCTTTGAGATTGAATAGGGAAATTGTAGCAAGGAATTAAACAGAAGAACATCAAGTTGTAAGTCAGTCGAGGACATTACAGCTTGGACTTCGTTTAATAACATCCTAGTGGCATCTCGGCAGGCGGAATTACACCAGGCAATCAATCCAAAAAGTTGGTTATAACTACAGCCTATTTACAATGTTGTGCACAATTGGCTCCGTTTGAGAACATATAAAATTAAAATAACACAGGGGATGAAGTCCGTCGTAAGGACAAAAGGCTGACTAATATTGCGAGTGTCTTGGACAAAATTGCAAAGAAAATTCGTGCTTAGTTCATGTGTGTTTTTCTGATGAATCAAATTTTCACATATCAGGAAAAGTCAACAGTCACAATTGCAGTATCTGAGGAAGTGTTGTGTTTAAACACGAATGTGATTCAACCAAATTCAACGTTTGGTAGGGCTTAATGAAGAATCGTGTGCACGTCCCCCATTTTTGCTGAATTTATGTGGACTTTTACAACTATCTAAATATGCTTGAATTCTATGTTGTACTACCCCTTCCTGCAGGAACCATTTATCAGAAAGATGGCGCTCCTGCTCACCTCGTAGGCCAGGTACGCAGTTTTCTTAATGACAAACTTCCCAAGCCATAGCTAGGGCGCCAAAATCATCAGGTCTATCACCCTTGAGCTTATTCTTATGGGATTCGTGAAATATCAAGCGTACAGAACACAGTAGCTGACATCGATGAATTGAAGCTTAAATTTCACTTTGCGATTCAAAATGTCACTATTGACAAGCTGAGATTGACAACAAACTTATCATCTGCCGTGCTACAAATGGTAGTCGTGCTGAAATCTATTGAAGATTAAAATTGCAACTGTTGGTGAACCAGAAAATGTTAAGTTTTAACTAGAGATGCTTTTCATTTTCTTTTATTGATGTGTTAAGCGGGACGCTGCACATTTCATAGATAAATTCAAAATTCATGGGCGCTTGAGTGGGTCCTAGTGTCGTAGTGATAACCATACCTGCCTGGTAGAACCAAGATCGCGGGTTCAGTCTCGACCAGGGTCGATGAGCATTTTCGAGCCTAAAATCCTAAGTATGGCTTCCTTTGGAAGGGAAGTAAAGCCATGGGTCCCGTGTCGTACATTTACGGCACGATGAAGAACCTCAAGCCTGAAAGAAGAGGTCACTGAGACCTCTGATGTTGAAGACCTGAGATGTTGAAGAGCGTTCGCAAATAAAACAAATCAAGTCATTAAGTTTACAATTATAATGAAACAGCACCTTAATTTCTAAAATAGATATAGAACTGTCCCGCATTTAGCTCTGAATCAAACGACTATATGAATAACGTTTCCTCTTATGGTTACAATAACGGTTAATTTTAACTAACGTTTTTGCATTTATTTTGTCATAAAAATTCAGCTGTTATATTTAAAGACTCATAAAAGGTAGAACGTTTTTATAATAAGTACTGAGACGGTTTTGAACAACCTCTTTATTTTACCTGACCTTTCTGCCCTTTACCTTTAATAAATGAATAATTTAGAACATTACTTATGTCACCACCGTTCCTTTTTAAATAACTTTACAAGTAGGATGTTTTAGATGTACCACGCTGTTATAAATCTGAGAAATAAAATTATTTTTGAGATCTCTAGAAATACATCCTTAACCAGATTTAAATTATTACTATTATTATTATTATTATTATTATTATTATTTATAATTATAATTAATAACATTCTTTGTTATTTGTTAATGCTTTGAATAAACCTTATCGAATTCCAAAGACGCTGAGGATGGAGAAGAAAATAAAATTTATGACCACAGGACAATTTAAAATATGCACTCAACTTTACAGAGGGAATAAAAGCTATTGGAAAAAACAGGCTTTTGATTGCAAACTATAACTTAATTCTAACCTAAGCACAATTATTATAAGGGAATTGACTGAAATGCGCCGTTTAGACATTAAATCAAGGCTTACACATTACTTATCTTTGAAAGCTTAACAGCGGTACTGAAATTGCCCCCAAGACTTCTTGTCCGGTGTCTACATACATTACAGTTTACTAACTTGAAAGTAGGATAACTGATAAAAAAGTAGCACTATGTCTAGCTATGCCTAGCAAGAAAAAACTAACAGCGTGTCTTCGGCCGAAAGTCGGACTTAGAAACACAAGCTCCGTCCTTACTATGAGGAATATGTTAAGGAAATTTAGAAATACCTAGTAATAACTGCAATTTACCTAAGAAACCACATTTTTAATGGTTTTGAAAATACTATTGCATTTCCACTTATTCGTTTTAAGTAACGGTTTTATTTATTCATTTATTTATGCTTTCAAGTTCGCCAACTAACGAGGTATTTGGAGACGATGAATGAATGGTGTTTAACGCCCGTTTTTGCTACAGAGGCACTACAGGCGCTGGACACTGGTGATACATGAAATGAAATTATATATTGGGAAAGGATTTTTTTTTTAATGAAGGAAACTTCCAGGTCTAAGTTTAGGGTACCTCCCCAGTATTTATGAGAACTGAGGAAAGGGATTCGAACCCCAGACTTCCCGCTCGCGAGTCCGCGCCTTAACGACCTTGGCCATCCGTGGCGGTCTTGGAGACGATGAAATAAATGACACTAATGAGTTAGGAGTTTGTGGTGTCTTTTGGATGTAAGAGAAAACCACAGATGCCATCAAAAATCGATGGGGACCCAGACCCACCAATTGGCAAGCAAACTCGATAACGTCTGACAAACGGTAATAGACTAGAACACATATCTCTACATGCCAATATACTAGACAGTGTAATTAAAACAAATGCGAAAACATGAACATACGAGTATAGCTGTGTGAAGCAAGTGGGTCGAAATGCACCAGATGATTTCAGTAACCACAGTATAGCATTCAGATATAACTAAAATTCAATGTCACAGTTGCAACATTATAGAAAACCTACCGCTTTGTAAGAAATACAGAGCGTTCCTTATATTACCGGGCCGCGTATGGCGCATATGTGTGCTCCAATGTCTATTGTTCTGTAAGGCAACATGACCATTTAAATGATATCATGCCACATCTGAGAAAATTATAAAATGTAGGTCAACAGTACCGACAACGATATTTTGTAAAATCCAGTTACAGAAATTTACTCGTTTTTTGTCGTCACGAGGTTGTAATTCAGGAACTATTGTCACTCTGTAGGGTTTCGATTTTAAAGATTTTAAAAGTTTAGCAGCTCTATGAACAGAGGTTTTTAAAATACCCACTAATTGTGCAACACGTCTTAGAGACTTCTTTGGAGAGCTTTCGAATGATGCATCAATTTCGCCAAATTTTTCTTCCCTTTATAACATTTCTTTTTTGCTTCTTAGGTTTAGCGTTTAGCGACCCGTGGCCCCTAAACTTATTAACCAGACATCTTACAGTTTCTCTACCTATAACTAGAATACTAGCAAATTTCTCCTGAAATTGTCTACACACCTGTATAAATGATTCGGTTTTTACATGTGTGTTGTACATAAAATTTTTTGTTCAACGTGAAATTTCGGTAGGCATTTCATTCAACTAATAAAAATAATTTAATGTAACTCACACACAACACAGATGTCTAGAATAAACGTTCATTTTTGAGATACGCAATTAACAAACTCTGTCTTTACAGCTCGAACAGAAGGCAGCAACTGACACAGTGTAACACTGCTGATAAACGCAGCCTTGAGCGGGGTCATTCGCCGCTAGTGCGCTACTAGAATAATATTAAGGTCATTGCAGTGCTAGCGATCTACGGCCGGGCTTTAAATGAAACGCATGGTATAATATTACAATGAAGGAAATGCTAATTTTACATTGAGTCACAAATGTTAAAGAAGTCTGAAAAAATATGGCATATTTGTCAACGGTAAATGCGATGTGTGGATTTCACATGCATACAGAGCTGTGTTTACCCGGGGAGATAGGCTTTGCTTCAAGATTTTATAGTTTAGAGTTTCGCCTATGGCTTGATTATCGCCTTTTAAATATTCCTATATCACAGAGCCTATTAAAATAGCGGGCACTCATGATATTGCAGACAACGCTATTAGATTATAAAGGACAACAGAAGTCATCAAGAAATACAGTATGGCTTACTCATGACAAAGTAATACCATGACCAACTATATTTTACCAGATCCCAATACGGATAAAATGGCGGACGA
>CM060840.1:87315000-87500000 GCA_030762175.1 Metallyticus violacea | reverse complement strand
TCATCTCTGAAAAGAAGCCCATGTGGAATAACAGAAGTTCTCAGAAGAGAATCAATGCAATATTCAACAGTTTTTACTTAGTATTTTAGTTCGCCCCTATTTTGGGACATATTCAATACCCGCTTTCTCTCTTTTATTGTTTACCTACTGCATATGTGTAGTTCTTTTCATAAACTTGCAT
Organism: Metallyticus violacea; assembly: GCA_030762175.1. Taxonomy (NCBI): domain Eukaryota; kingdom Metazoa; phylum Arthropoda; class Insecta; order Mantodea; family Metallyticidae; genus Metallyticus; species Metallyticus violacea. The sequence continues at coordinate 87,499,819 of CM060840.1, read as the reverse complement.
GATGTAAACAGGAAATTATCATTATTTTATACACAACTGAGCATTTTGAAGTGGCATATTGCTGTGTTGTATTATTAATATATTCGCAAAGATCTTCTTACAAGTTAATCAGTTTGTTACTAAAAACTGTGTTTAGCTGCTAAAACATGTAAATCTTTACTCAAACGGAATGGTAGAGGGTTTACAAGTCAAAGGAACAGATTTTCGAGAAAGTTAATCGAAGGCTCCGGTTCCATAGAAAATCGTGATCACACGCGATGGATATCCGAGGGGTCTGCCAAATACTTGTGTCTGCTAGGCCTGCGGCAGTGCAGGAGAGTGTAACGAAACTTCAACTGTTTTAGGTCAGTCACTCGGGCCATTATCATGATTCCGGATACCTGCCAGCTCCGCTTTATTACCTTGATCACGCTGTTATTTAATATATACATTAGCTTAATAAAATCTGAAATTTATAGCAGAAGCAATCGAAGTTCACGTCAATAATTAGTGCACAACATTAAAGTCAAAACGAGGAGAGAAAACGAGGACAAACAAAACAGATAAAAATACTCGAGTCCTTCAGGAAAGGAAATTATGGCCCAGTATAACTACATTAAGCGTTAAATTGTATTTTTTTAATAGATTTCAATATAAACGTCAAATTTGTTCTGCAGAAATGACATCAAATCTAAATAGTGCATCGAGAAAGTGGGATGCCATCAAATACAATATATAACAAGATTTAACTACGTCTACTTAAAATAAGATTTTAAAATAATCGATATCTACTTAAGGGCTCTATAACACAGGGTATCCCTCAAATCCTGTAACAGTTTTCCTAATTTATTACACAAAAACTAAAAATGATATACATGTCATATTAAAGAGAAATTCAAATTGTTTTATTTCCAACTTTTCACTTCACAACGACTCGATATGAGAACCACGGTATTTGTGTACACAGTAATCAAACACTTGCCATATTCTTTGGATCATATCCTTCGATACAGAACCGCCACAGGTGGCCGAGGTTTTTAAGGTGTGGACTTGTGAGCGGGAGATCTGGGGTTCGAATCCCGTCAGGACCGTCCTCACTCAGGTTTTTTTCAAGGTCTTCCTCAGTCGTAAATGGTAAATGCCGGGGAGGTAGCCTTCCTTATAAAATCCTTTCCCATTATATAATTTCGTTTCATGCATCTACCGTCGCCTGTGGTACCTCAGTAGTAAAAACGGGCGTTAAACAACATTAAAAAAAAATTAAGATTACTGTCTTGGCAACTTCTTCAATCGTCCGCTTGAGCTGTTCTAGACTTTGTGGTAAAGATGAATATTATGTATTTCCATAGGAACAAGCCATAGGGGATCTGGGAGTTCAGTTTTCCAAACAGTTATCATTGTTTGATCCATCGTTGAGGCAGATCATTGTTCAGAAAATCACAAACGGCGTTATGATAATGATATAGGGCCCCGTCCTGCTGGAACAGGAAATTGTTTGCTGTATCATATCCAGTTACAGTGAAATCCGTAAAAAAGAATTATCCGTTATGTTTCCGCGATGACATTGCGCAGAAAACGTTAACTTTAGGTGAGCCACGCTCATATTTATGAAGATTCTGGGTACCCACATTAGACAGTTACGTTTGTTAACTTTGCCATTTATATGGAACATCGCTTTGTCACTAAAGATTAAGCGGTTCACGAAGTCATCTTGTTCTAGCCCGTTTGTGCACTCGGATACAAAACTATAACACTGTTGTAGTTTCAACTGTTGCAAGAGCTTCATACACAGACTCTTACGTAGTGTCTTCCAAACTTCGTACGTGGTTCTTGCAGCCTGCGGGATGCTCTACGAACTGATTTTTTTTCGGACTTATGAATGCCTTTCTCACATGGTTAACGGTCTCTTCATTCAGTGTCGGATGGCCGTTTCTTTTCTCAGGACTCAAGCAACCATTTCTCACAAATTTGTCATGCCATGCGTAAACACACTTCCTGCTTTACTGCACTTAGTCCTGAACTTCCGTTGCACATCTGTAACACTCTTACATTAGCAGAATTCCAACACGCAGAAAGCGCACTCTTCGCCAGAAGACGCCATCTTTACAAAATGGCAACTGCGGCAAATGCGGGAACTACAAGCATTGGAAGTAAAATCCAAACAAAAAAATTTGGGTTGCTCTCTAACATGACATATATACGAAAGCTGTATTCATTCATGGTTTTTGTGTAATAAATTAAGAACACCCTGTATATCTAATACTACAAAAATATCTTAAATATTTTTTTTTCAATGAAATCCTTCTCCCTTTTTATTGAACTTAGTGAAACCGGAGCTGCCAGGAAAGGCGAACACCAAGAGCTGCATCTTGAAGGCATCAAACATGTCTTTAACTTTTATTTTTAGGCATATTCTGCAATCTTAAGAATGGGGATGTAGTGGAGACGAAGCAAATCGGGTACTCGTACTAGAAGCAGTGTCCACGCGTCGCTCGTCCTATGTACAAGTTCCATTTCCGGTCGCCACTACTTCAAAAAAGAATGACAATTTATTATACTATTTCAAGTAGCTAATATCAAAGTTCGTAACGTTTTACAATCTGCTCTATTTAGAAAGCAGCGGCAGAGTGAGAAAGTGATATTCTAAATAGTTCCATTTGCAAGAAAATATGTTGTTAAAAAACCATTTTTCCGACGTGCCTTTATATACCAAGGGGGCCAAAAATGTATACACACTTTCACAGTAGGCATCTATTTCCTATATTTCAAAGTTGGACCGAAAAACAACAGGAATGTGAAGTATGATGTTCTGTAAACAGATGTGACTCATATACATTATGATAGCGTTGCTACGTGACAGGTAAATTAACAATGAATAAATGAAGCCAAGATTATTGTATGATGTTCTGTAATCGGATGTGACTGACATTACGTTATGCTAGCGTTGCTACAACAAAATGGAGCCAAGATTATCGTTTGAACAGCGGAATGTAATTTTGAAGTGGTATTGGAATACCGGGAATGTTGTTGATGTTCAAAGGCAAAGGAGACGCGCACTGGATCCAAGGCACTATCCTAGGCACTGAATAGGATGAAGAGGTCCGATTAAGTTTCCATTTTCCGGATCTAACTCCGTTGGACTCCCTTCCCTTCCGAAGGAAGTCATACTTAGGATTTTTACGCCCGAAAAAAATCCATCGATCCTGGCCGGGTTCGAACCCGCGATCTTGGGTGTAGGAGGCAAGTATGGTAACCACTATACCACCAGGACGGATTGTATTGAGGGTATAAGAACACTTGGCTATTTTGAGAAGAATGGTAATTCTGTAGAGCTGGAGTTCGAATCCCGCTAGGACCGTTCTCCCTGATTGAGGTTTTTTCCAGGTTTTCCTCAGTCCTCATAAATGGCCGGGGAGGTACCCTAAACTTAGGCCTGGAACGATTTCTTCCTTAAAAATAAATCCTTTCCCAATATATCATTTCATCTCCTGTATCACCAGTGTCCATCGCCTATGCTGCCTCTGTAGCGAAAATGGGCGTTAAACACTTTTCATTCATTCTGTAGAGGCGCTCAACATTTGAGCAACGGTTCTCAAAAACTCACTTACGAGTCATATGCAGTTTTGCGAAACACCCTACACTTTGTTTTCAATATTTGTTTTAATTATATTTGAACATATTAATAAATATTTTTCCTTTTTAATACACATATACAGAGTGCAAAACATTCCGTCCAGTAACAGTATAGAGGACATTCAACCGATTAATTTAAATATAGGAAGCAATGTTTCAGCAGCCATAATGAAGGAGATATCTTAAAGAATTTTTCTGGTCAAATAGGGCACACTACCAAAGCAAATGAAATCATTGGAATTTTTTAATAGTGTTTAACGCTCGTTTTTACTATTGAGGCACCACAGGCGGTGAACACTAGTGATACATGACATGAAATGATAAATTAGGAAAGGATATTTTTAGGAAGGAAGCGTCCCAGGCCTAAGTTTAGGGTACCTCCCCGGCATTTGCCATTTATGAGGACTGAGGAAAACCGGGACAAAAACCTCAGTAAGAGAGGACGGTTCGAACTTTAGACCTCCCGCTCACGATTTCGCGCCTTAACGATCTCGGCCACCCGTGGCGTATCATTGGAAGTGACTTAGTAATGGTTTTTTTTTTTTTTTACAAATATTACACTTTTTATGTTATGTACTGTTTGATAGATGTTGCAATCTAGGCAATACTTCAACAGCATCTCAAACCACACCGCTTATCTGAATACATTACCTCTCTCGACGCACAATAACAGTTTCTCCGCCCAGTGGATCAGCTCTTGGAGATGATCCCATAGACAATAGTCAGCTGGATTCAGGTATGGAGGCGTAGGGGGGCAAGGTACAGGTCTTCTATGATCTATTTGTCATCGTGCATATTGCCTATTCAATTACTCGGACCTCGTAATGTTAGTGGAATGGTGCACCATCTTGCTGAAACCACATACTTCTCGTACCTCATAACGGATGCCTTCTAGGACCATGGACAGATTTTTCTTGAAAAAACAGGGCATGGGTTCTACCATTCAGATGTTAAGCAGAAGGCATGGGCCTATGATGTTACCTTGGATGTTATCGTGTCGTTTTAACAACATAAATAAGATTCAAGACGTCGTGGGAACTCTTTTTCAAACATTTCAAGGAATTGGGCCATGGACCTTACCTAAAATTATATTACATTTCTTGTTAAGTTGTCTCTGAATGAAAATTGCGTATTATAGGATTGCTTTCTAGGTGTCCTTTATCACGACTTGTGATTATTCGATAATATATTAGTAAAGAAGTCACCAGGAGAGAAGTGCGGTGCAGTACTTCCCTGCTGTAAATTTAAAAACACTAAAAAGTTCAAGAGTTGCATTGTAAATATACATTTTCACTGGTACAGAATATATGCTTTCGGTACAGTTGTTCGAATTGCTCTCGAAAACCATAAATGACCCAAGGCAGGCTATTTGAATGTGCTATAGCTCGACCCACAGTATTAATATCCTACTGAAAAGTTTAAAATAGTACATTGCACAGTCTTTTTCTCAACTCTTATATTCAGCAATTTTAATTATGGTAAAGACAAATTTTGCAATTATTATACTAAAAAAAAAATGATAGGTAATCACCATCATTAAATAAGTGGAAACATTTTCTACTCCACAAAATTTTCCCTTGATTGTTTTCTTTTTCTAGTTTTGTCATATAAATATTCATTCATAGCATCGTTTTATTCATTTATTTTGCTGCAGTTCTTACGTACTAAGCAGTTATCGTTTTGCATTTAAATAAAAATTACATAGAAATTAATATTAAATAACATGCAGATAAGTAAATAATGAAAACTTTCCCAGTATGAGACCTCAAATATAACAGGAACCTGTCTATGTTTAAAAAACTGAATTATCGATTGAAAAGTATTTCTTTTTAAAATTAGCAACCTCAAGATATACTAGAACATCAAGGGTGAAGCATAACTTATTCTGTTTATATTCTAAAGTCTGAAAAAGGCAAACTTCATTAGTAATTGTTTACTCTCACATCTTTTATTCCAAGGATAATACATTCCAATCGTTCCAAGAACCCTCTTTAAACAAATATACGAGGGAGGTGCATAAGTTTCCGGCCGCGCCGATAAGGATTATTGCCTTCACAAAACCCTTATTGTCATATCTTATCTGTTAAGTAAATAACTGCAGCTGTAACTTCCGCTCCGCTGTGTTCAGTTGTTCCGATATACTTGCATAAAGAAGGCTATGTGTAGAACATTGTGACATGTTCAAAATGGAGCATCGAGCTGTTATAAAGTTTTTCACAAAAGAAGCACTTACTCCAAATGAAATTAAACAGCGATTGGACGGTATATATGGGGAAGCATCCTCCTCATATTCTACCGTAAATGAATGGGCCAAAGTTTTTCGAATGGGTCGAGAAGGTATTGAAGACGAAGAGAGTTAAGATCGGCCCTTTGAGGTGTTCATTCCTGAAAACATCGCTCTTGTGGAAGGAGAAACTATGGAAGATGGGCGGCTCAAAGTCACAGAAATAGCAGCAAGGTTGGGTATTTATAAAACAACACTCCTTCGAATTATTCATGAACATTTAAACACAAATAAGGTTAATGCAAGATGGGTGCCTAGACTTTTTCCTCAGTCCTAAAGCAATAACGAGTTATCTGTTTTCAGGTATTTTTGGAGTTCTGCCGTCACAACGAGAGAGAGAGAGAAGTTCTGCATAGCATTGTTACAGGAGATGAAATTGTGGTCCTCTACTGTAATCCTTTGTCCAAAAGAGAATCAATGGAGTGGCGTAAACCTAGTGAAGCACCGTCTCTAAAGGCTAAGGTCACTCATTCAACCAATAAGACCATGGCCACAATCTTTTGGGACTGTAAGGAATACTCTTCATTGACTTCAAGGAGAGGAACACCACAGTCAATGGGGAGTACTATGCTGGCCTACTGAACAGACTACGTGCTTCCATCAAAGAGAAAGGCGAGGACGCTGAATGATGGTGTGCGCCTTCTTCACAACGCGCCTGCGCACACAGCTGTTGTTGCAAAGGAAGCTGTGAAGAAAGGAGATCGACCATCCACCCTACAGTCCAGATCTATGTCCCTGTGATTATTTCCTCTTCTCAAAACTCAAGAAGCACCTTCGAGGAAGGAAATTTAAATGTGACGAAGAAGTGATGGATGCTCTTTATGCCCATTTTGCAGACAAGACTTCTGAATATTTTTAGGGGGGATTAAAATGTTAATACAAAGATTTGAGAAGAGTATTGCAATAAAGAGTAACTATATTGAAAAGTGAAATATAATTTTTGTCTTTATCATTACTAGAAAATGGTTAGGCCGGAACCTTATGGACCTGCACTCGTACCTGAACAAGAGCCAAATTAAAAATTGAAAATTAAAAATACAAATGTGAAAATGGTTATTATTTTTAGTTAACATGTTTGAAAACTTAATTTTGAAGGGCGTGAAATGAGCAGATCATATTCTTAAGTTTTTCACTCATCTGAAAGATTTTCATTTAATTTTAGTTCTTGATACAACAAACAGAACAAGTTATTTATATGGTTCCTCTCTTTAAATATTCATGAAAATGAAAATTCAGCTAGTGGACATTGTAAAGAGTCTCATTTACAAAATAAAATCATGTAAAGGCTCATCACCGCTCACGCTGTGCCTCCGAGAGGATTCCGCATAATATGATAACGAGCATTTTCTGATCAAAATTCTGTTCGAAGCCCTGAGGCCAATCGTGTTAATCAGATATGTGTACAAACAGCACTTTGTTGTCTGATACACCAGCGGAATATTAGCCTTGATCTTATCCCATTTAATCTCGTGTTTATTTTGTAGTAGAAAATAAGCAGGAATGCTCTGAAACGGGTATTTGCTCGATTATCTATGTATGTAATAGGTTCATTTTTTGTCCCTGTGAGGTATTTGTTTATCAAATAAAGAAGGTAATATTCTTCCTGGAACATATTTTGCTATTCAGAGATAGATTATACTGAATACAAAATCTATCCCGTTGGAAAACCTGAAAGCCGATTCAAATTCCAGGCTCTAATTAAAATATATATTTATGTTTTCATTCTGTATCTCCAATTTAAATTTGTTGAAATAAATCTGCTTTGTTCAAAAAACAGTCTACAGGTCAACATACCAAAAAAAATATCTAAATCTACGGGTTTCTGGTCTGAGGATTTTCTAGGTGTGATAAACACAAAAGCTAAATTTCACTTTTCAACATAGCTACCTGGAATATACTTCTCACATCTTTAAATTAACATTTCAATACCCACCCCCAAAATAGTCAGAAGTATTGTCTGCAAAATAGGCATAAACAGCATCCATCACTTCTTCGTCACACTTAAATTTCCTTCCTCGAAAGTCCTTCTTGAGTTTTGAGAAGGTGAAATAGTCACTGGATACTAGATTTAGGCTGCAGGGTGGATGGTCTATCTCCTTGAAGCCACATTTCTTCACAGCTTACGTTACAACAAGAGTTCTGTGCACAGGAGCGTTGTCATGAAGAAGGCGCACACCACCACTCAGCTTTCCTCGCCTTTTCTCTTTGATGGAAGCATGTAGTCTGTGCAGTAGGCCAGCATAGCACTCCCCATTTACTGTGGTGTTCCTCTTCTTGAAGTCAATGAAGAGTATTTCTTCACAGTCCCAAAAGTTCGTGGCCATGATCTTGTTGGTTTACTGAGTGACCTTGGCCTTTAGAGGCGGTGCTTCGCCAGGTTTCACCCACTCCATTGATTCGCTTTTGGACAAGGAATCATAATAGAGGACCATAATTTCCATGATTGTAACAATGGTTTGCACAAATTCACTCTCTTTGCCATGGCAAAGCTCCAAAAATGCCTGACAACAGATGACTCGCTGCTGCTTTTGGACTGAGGGAAGAAGTCAAGGCACTAATCTTATTCATGTTTAAATGTTCATGAATAATTCGAAGGATTGTTGCTTTAGAAAGGCCCAACTTTGCTGTTATTTCTATAACTCTGAGTCGCCGGTGTTTCATAATTTCTCCTTCCACAAGAGCGATGTTTTCAGGATTGAGCACTTCTAAGGGCCAACCTGCACGCTCTTCGTCTTGAATACTTTCTCGACCCATTGAAAATAGTTTGGTACATTCTTTTACGGTAGAATATGAGGAGGATGCTTCCCCTTATACACCGTCCAATCACTGTTTAATTTCATATGGAGTTAGTCCTTCTTTTGTGAAGAACTTAATAACAGTTTGGAGCTCCATTTTGAACATGTCACAATCTTCTACACACAGCCTTATGCAACTATGTCTGAAAAACTGAACACAGCGGAGCGGAAGTTACAGCCGTAATTATTTACTTAACAGATAAGGTATGACATAAGATAAGGGTTTTGTAAAGGCGATAATCCTCATCGGCGAGGCCGGAAACTTGCGGACCTACTCTCGTAGGTATCGAAATATAGCATCTTGTGGCAGCCTTAGAAAGAAGGGAGTACGACCTCAAATTAATAGGAAAATATTGAATAAGGCTTTTAGTAGTTTGTTTAGCCTTACATATTACAGATAATAAAATGCTACTAATAATACAGCGTATTATATTCATTATTCGCAACAGAGTATAGGACAGTTTGTTTAAAAGGCTAACCAAGTTCGTTAAAATAAGAGTAGAAGGGGAGGATAGCGATTGGTGTACACATTATGCGTAACGGTTGCTTTTGGGGTTTTGCATTTACAGTCGAGGGAAGTCGGTGAACGAGGCCACACTTCGGATCGACTCCGAGATGCTTGTTCATTATGACAAAGTTTTGTTATTAAAACCCTTTCTATTTATGTGAAACATATTCAGTTTAATAAAATACAAATCACTCTTTTGCAGTACCAGTTGTATTATTTGTGAAAAATCCCATGACATACCTTTCTTTGTAAGTTAGGTTAGGTTAGGTTAGGTTAGGTTAGATTTTTGCCGTTTAGGAACCTGGGTCGCGACAATAATGAAGAACACTTTTCATTAAGGGTTATAGAAGGGCACTTGGCAGTAATAGATAGGAGATGGGAAATCAATGATCTGCGAAGCAAAATTTCCGAGTTATATGATCTCATATGGTGAACTATCCAGTTGTTCCAGCGAGTTGGTAAATGTTTATTATTTTACAAGTTTAACACAATTTAACTGGAAGGTTCAAGTGTTGAGTCTATTAAGTTTTTGTATTATAAGTTTGGTATTGGCTTCGGTTGTTCTCGTCTTTCTGCAGCTCTGTTCTTAGGCTCTTTCAGATACTGCGATTCCGTGCTACGCTGGTCCAGTGTGTCCCAGCTCTTTCCTGAAGGAGTCTGTCAACCTCGTTCTCGGTCTTCCTCTTCTTCTGCTACCGATACATAGCTATATGTCCGCATCTCCTGCTTGGTAGCCTTGCTACACAGTCGCCTCATTTCAACTTCCGGCTGTTTACATGTTGAGCCACGTCCTTTAGTCCCGACATCTTTTTCAATTCCACAGATGACATTTTATCCCCCTAGTACTTTTCGCTCCATTTTACGTTAGCAGATACTAATATTATTATTTTCCACTTCTGTTAAGCTCCAAGTTTGGCATCCATATAATAGTGGTCTCATATGCATGAGACCAGCACGTCTAACCTCATTTTGTTATATAGGTACATTATGTTGTTTCGAAACATTGAACATTTGGTATGATAAATCAGTTATGAAGTTACTGAATAATAGTTTATGTTCGGAAAACCTGAGAGGTAACAGGTTATGAGCAGCGTTTTCAATTGCAGGGTAACTAACAGGTGAAAATGAGAACGAACCATGTGATTGCAGGCCACTGAACACTTTAGTGGATAATTGAAAATGATGGGTGAAACATTGCTCTAGCCAGTAGATAAGGTCTCCAACTATCAATTGAAAACAATGTACAAGTTTCAAGAGTTACTGTGGCTTTTTTTATACGTTTTGGTGTTATATTAAGGCCATATTTTCTTTTCTCATAAACTAATCTAATATATATGCAAATGCGCGTCGTATTGCTTATTTTATTAGTATAGGCGATAACATATGATGATATTTCGTTGCTTACATCCAACAGTAACACTAGAATGCAATGTTTTGCGTGAAGTATCAGTGTAATTATTCACAAAATATATTTTTACTAGCTCATCCATTTTGTACAAGTCCGGGGACCGTACGTGCTTTCCCAATACATTCGGAAATATATGAAAGTGCACAAATCAATATTTAACACTTAAGATACAAACAATAGATATATATATATTTAAATCAATAAATAAACGTAAATATATAACAGAGAAAGTTTAAATACAGAAAATTTAAATGCCTAAATAAAATAAACAGAAAAGAAAACAATACAAAATAAATAGCATCCACTCTCCCATATATACTCATATACAAAAAAATTGCGACTCATGTTTCGATTGTCTGCCTCTTCCGATCTCAGCTATCTCACTTTATTTAAAAATTTACCTACTCTCTCTTCCTCCTTTTTATCAGCCAGCAAAAAAATCCAACACTGCCACTGCCTCTCCCCCCGTTAACAAAAGGATCGTTAGGTATCTCTCCATTCTTCCGTCCCCTTGCGGTAGGACAGAATATGCTCCCAAGATTCTTTCTCCATACATATAGGACAGATTCTCGTACTCTCTGTCTGTCTGTCTGTCTGTCTGTCTGTCTGTGTTACTTTAGTCATTCATCATGCGCCTAACCTAACCAAGAGATCCCCTGAATGCAGTGTTTGGTGTGGACCCCAGGTTTTGAAGACGCCCTACTTCATGCAGTCTAAGAGAATGCTTCAATCAGTATACATGATATGAGACCCAACCTTGTAAGTTTATGACACGGGTGGCCGCGGTCGTTAAGGCACGGCCTCGTGAGCGGGAGTCTGGGGTTCGAATCCCGCCAGGACCGTCTTCCCCGACTGATGTTTTTTCCTGGTTTTCCTCAGTCCTTATAAATGGCAAATGCCGGGGAGGTACCCTAAACTTATGCCTGGAACGTTTCCTTCCTTGAAAAAAGATCCTTTCCCAATATATCGTTACATCTCATGTATGGTCAGTGTCCACCGCCTGTGGTGCCTCAGTAGTAAAAATGGGCGTTAAACACTATTAAAAGAAAGTGCTGTACGAGGAAGCAATTCTATCTCTTTGATTACCTCTTGCAGTTTAGGAATTTGCGGAAGTCACCGGATTACATTTTATCAATGCTGATAAGACTTTGTTTAGTAGAGTTGGGTGATTTCTAAATTTTAAGAAACAAGAATGTATGGGCGTGCAAGCATGGCACAGTAGGGAAGGCCTACCAACAGTGATTTGGCAATAACGTATGAGTAGGCATTGTTCCTGTTGCCTGACTGAATGGCAACATTTATATATATTTTTAAATTTTGTATCTCCAGCCTTTTTGTAGAAATTATTGCTTGAAATCCTGTTTTAGTTGTGTTTCCAATGCGATGAAGATTTTGCTCTGCTCTTGCAAAGTCATTTCGTTCAGATGTTTCCCGTCGCTGGAACGAAAATGTTATTCTTACTATGGCTTGGTTAAATCGTTTTTTGGTCTAATCCTTTGGATTTGTTTTCTTGGGGACATCTTCATACTTTGGTGTACAAAACATATGTTTAATGGAACAAGGAGCTGATTGCCCGCATCGTCGCGGCATGTGATAAACTCGCCAGGACATACGAATTTTTTTCCGAGAAGATGGCGCTAAGATGGGGCCTATGCCATGATGCAGGAAATCAAAGCTTGAAGCGGTTTACTTTTCTCCAGCTAAGAGCCCAAAGTTGGGCACCAATATTGAAGCGGTTTGGTAAATTGATAAACGATCGCTTTGGTGTTGTTGCCTACGCTTCAATGACATCAATTTCTCAGGGTGAATTCTGCTATTTTGTTGATTCGGACTCAACAGAACTGGGAGACGAGCTCAGTAGTATAAATAAGCACGCGATGCAACATAATATATATATTGGTACTTTATTGTGTTCCAAATCTTTCAGGACCTTTATTGTTTTGCGTACGATAGACTTAGAAACCTCAAACACAAATTTAGTTGCCGCGTGTGAAACTTACAGATGAGTGCCGCTGAACTTGAAACTGAAAACTGCTTAACTAATATACCAGAACCACGTAACTAAACTGCTTAACTGAGTATCTACTTAAAAACTGCCTAACCGATGTATAAGAACTGCGTCCCCGCGTCCAAAGTAGTACTTATCTGCGTCTGAGCTGATTCTGTGAACTGCGTGTCTTGGTAACATGGAACTTATGATGAATACTGCGAGCCACATGTATATTTCCGCATGTACAGCTTATAACTGCTTCCCCAGCCAAGAAAACGCTTCCTTATATATTAAGTTAAAATCAAGTGATCGTTGGCTTTACATTGGCTGGTTTTAGTTCCCCTGCCACAGGTACCATTCGCTCTTTTTTTGAAAGTTTAAAACATTTTGTTGGTATTAGCTAGTATAAGACTAACAGCATAACTCCTGTCGCGGTCAAGGCGCTTAGCGAGTTTAAAGGTTCTTCAGTTTATTAACCCTACAACGGCAGTCCTTTTAAAAAGGCTTCACACGCGACCCTCGGGTTTCTTCCTAATGAATGGAGCTTTATTACTTGTTGGCTTTTAAAGATACCGTAACAGAAAAACACCAGAGATTTTATTTTTTGTTCACATGCAAAGAACGTGTTAACATTATTCATATTATATTTATATGATATCTACATTACTAATTACAATACATGAAATATTACAATAGTTAAGTTTGCAACACACATACCTATTTCTTTCTTCCCTTCCCCTTCCATGTCCCCTGTAGTTTATTCCTTCTTCTATAATGCATGTCATGTCTGTATCCTTTCAAATAATGCATGCTTACAGCAAGAATTTATGATGTTTTAAACTTATACCATTTCTTAACCTATAACCACTGATCTGCTAGTTCATTAAATATATATTGTTCCCTTTTATTATATTGTAATGCATTATATGAGATTACTGATCACTAAGCATGAACGATATTGTACAAATAAATAATTTTTTAAAGCATTTTCCTGAATCTATTTATTTGTTTTATTTACGGACGCGCTTTAACATCTCAGGTCATCAGCGTCCCATTCAATTCAGGGCGTAAAATGATCGATAATTTTTTCTCAGAGGCCTCTTCTTTCAGGTTTTAGGTACTTTTACCTGCCGTAAATGTACCACACGGGACACACGGCTTTACTTCCTTTCCGAAAAATCCATCGACCTGACAAGGATTGAACCCGCGATCTTGGGTCTACAAGACAAGTATGGTTACCATTAGACCACCAGGGCCGCCATTTCTTGATTACGTAGGTACTTTGAAATGTTAGATATAAGTATTTGACATTAATTCTAACAAACTAAAAAATTGAAATAAAAATTAATTCCCTTTCTTTGATTTTTCCTACATTTATTTTGTAACCAACGTAGCCTATTAGGTCAATAGACGTTTCACGAATGACTCGCTTTTGCTAGTGGTCTATTGAAATGGATGGAACGGTGACGTGCTTATCATTTAGAAATATTAACCCACAGTATTTTGAATGTGCGCATCATGGGTTCCCTATCTCATTGTTAGTTTTTCGGTTCCTCTGTAGCTAATTAATTTTTGTGTTATTATTCATTAACATCCCGCATACATTAATTTATTTGGGATATATTTATTTATCATATATGAGCTCCATTTCTTACTCGCCCTCTCCTTAAAGGGATGCCGATTGAAAGGTGAAAAAACTCTTGAGTTTTTGAGTTAAAAACTATGCATTTAATATACAGATAGTAGAGAGACTAAACTTAAATAAAATAATAACATCTAAAAACTGTATTTTTAATATTTTAGCCGCTCCAAGTGATTCTGGTAGGATTCTCGTTTTGTTGTGTTATTGCCTCCCATAAATTTGAAGTGCATATTGTGAAAATTTTCCCTTCTTCTCGGAAAAAATATTAATATTTTATGCCGTGGCTTTCCTGTCATCGATTCCTGGAACAGTATATCAGCAATCCTTATCTTGAAGAATATGTGCACATATTTCGGCAAATTTCAAATGCCTAAGTACTTTTTCCACTTATACAATCAATGAGCTGAACGTTTAGAGAATTCGGTGAGGAACCTACCGTTTCTTTTTTATTTAAATTGTGTCTAAGAAAGAATATATTACACTGCAAGTACAATGAGGTTATTTTAGTTATGGGCCGCGTGAGCATTGGCTGCTTAAATACAGTAGCCGCAACCGAATTTCTCACCGAATTGAATAACTTTTAATAAAAATTAGTATAAATCCAAATTAGGCCTTAATAATTAATGAAATGAAATCATTTGTACCATTACTGTGTTATTATCGAAACAGAGAGAAACCACGTATTTTAGAATTATCAGTAATAAATATTATTAAGATCAAACCACAAAAATTATTGGTATACTATTAATTAATTAAAATGTATGTCCGCTCATAAAGGAAGCTATACTGTGTGAGTATTTTTAAACATTTTTAAATGTAACCATGTTTATGAAATCATTCACTAAAATAGAGAAAAATAACAGAAAGTTTCGAGTTGCATTCTTTATTTAAGATGATGTTCATTTGTTTCAATAAAACAAAAACATGTTACTATTCAGAAACAATTATAATGTACGAAGCAAATAAAAACATCGAAAGTTACTTCATTTTTCATTGACTTTAAAATTTAATTTAAATGATAATGATGTAAAACAATAGGGCAAACGTTTTCTGGAAGTTATTGCAGAGCGCTCTTAAATACAAAAATAATGCTCATACACATAATATTAGTTAATATTTCACATTTGCTGTCTTCACGATGATGTTTTTATTATATATAAAATATATGTATCGTTATAAATACAGTTTATATACTGAATTAATTTGCTATTTTCACTTTAAAATAATATAGAGAAAATGAAACGCAAGAGCGCTTTTTAAATTTCGGTTTTCCAGTACACTCTCCTCCTAATTGCCCAATTTCCGTAATTTTCAGAAACTATTTTTCTTATTCTATTTAAAATGTGTATACAAAGTTTCGTTGCGAAAAAACATATATTTATACTTATTAAATTTTTGATTACAGGTAAGCTCCCCTCCTCCTGATAGTTCGATTTCGCTGATTTTCAGAAAATATTTTTTCTTGTTTTATTGCAGTACCGAATATTCTTTAAAAAAATTTAAATTGCGGCCGCTAGAGAGATTTTTAAATTTCGCTTTAATCCCCAGATATATCCTCTGTCCTAACGTCTCGTTTGACCGGATTTTTTAAAGGAAAAAAAAAACTTTTTGTCAATTAATTTTAAAGAAACCTACAGTATTTCGTTGAGACGAAGATAAAATTGCGGTTGCTAGAGCAATTTTAAAAATTTAAAAAAAAAAAGCTTTCGGTTAATCTTCACCCCCAATGGTCCAACTTTGCTGTTTAACGAACTCGACGAATTGTTAGTTAACTGGTGGTTATATGCCAAGTTTCGTTGAGAAAAAATAAAAAATTGCGACCGCTATAGCGTTAACGAATACATACACACCGTGGCGTTATTCCAGGTTTATAAACATCTGTCAAAAAGCCTCTAAAATGGTTCATGATACGGATCGGAAAGTCTAGAATTATGGTATTATATTTTTTCTTAAGGATATGGGCTGTTGCTTGTTCCTTGTTAGCGTCAAAGCTGAATGAAATCCGCAGGAAACGTAACACCCGTATGTGGATAATTTCCCAGTAGGAGGATTCCAAACACAAGTTCGTTTACTACAGTAGTGCATTAAGTACGAGAAACAGGAAACCTGGACCACAACGAACAAATGAAGTGCTGTAAGCAGTGGAATAGAATACGTCTGAAAATACTTGAGGCATTGTACTGTTTTTGGAGAATCAACATAGAAAATTAAGGGAAAAGTTACACCAGGTCCATAAGATACATTGATATCCACCAATAATATAATTCGTCGATGGCTAAAGAAACAATTTTTTAGCACTGTACTAGTGACTGATGAGAAATGTTTTATTTTAAATTTTCATAATAATCGTATTTGAGAGCTTTAAAACACCTACACAATGCGACAGGTTCATTTAAGCTATAATTTTCATTTAATATTTGAACAAGAATAACTGGAAACAAATTAATAGGTCCCTCCATAATATGCTCAAGATTGATGGAGGCAAATAAGGTGTGTTTTCTAAGCTGAGTCTTGTTCACTCTTTTGGAAGATTTTCCTCTGCAAACATGTGTTTCTTGCATCATGGGACTCTTCCTCACATTAGCACAGAGCGATTCATTTAAACCGTACATTTTGTGAACAATCAGTTTGGATTATGTATTAGTTTGCGAGGTCTACAGACCTCAATCTTTTGAATGTTTATTTCTGGACAGATTTGTAGAGAGAATGTATGGTATGAGATGGGCGTAGTTCAAGAGCTTCTGTGATGCCTGCATACATTTCAACGGTGGGTATTTTGAACGTATGATGTAACAGTTGTCAAGTAAAGAAAAACTATTTGATTTAATTGTTACTCGTTTGTTAAATAAAATAGGAACGATTTTTAATTCTGATTGCATTATGATTGGAATGTTAGACTTTTATTTAATTCATTATTCTGGATGATATGATGATGGGGCGTTTTTCATTAGTTGATTGATGGGCGGTGATTTCTTGATTGGATATTTGGCAAGATTTATTGTGGGTTTATTAGCGAAGCGGGTCGATGTTAGCTGAGCCGGCTGTCTTAAGGTTTCTTCCTGTTGTTGCCCCGCTCATAAATCTTATTTGCAGGTAACTGCCTCTGCTGTTGTTGAAATCACCACTTCCGGTTCCATTAGGTTAAAGTGTTTGCCGCAGGGAAGTTTTTAAGCTTTTTTCGATTCTAGATCAAGGGGCGGAAAAGGCTCGCGTGAATGAGTTAATTGATGAGCTTTTAAGCAAATTAATATGCATAATCAATTTATTAAAATGTTCTATGGTTGATCCTGCCACGCCGTGAGCCTTTCAGACAAAGAATGCCTTAGGATTTTATTAAGTTTGGGATTTTCTAATAGGTCAATCATCTACTGGATAAATGTTCGGTGGAAAATACACTACCCCATTGTACACAATAGAGAGTCCATTGAACACAGTTCGCTCGTGACGGTTATATACTTGGGCGCAGTGTTTATCAATTTGTGCAAACACTTCTTATTACATACCAACCAATTATAAAACTGCAACTGCATCGCCTAGCTGCGAAAGTTTAAAGATTAATTCTAATTCCAAACGGCAACAATTCGAGGGAAAATTGAATACTAACTGATTTCTGCCTGGCGAAATTTAAATATTAACTAACTTACTTTCTCGCCGAAATGTTAAATGAGATGTTAAAAAGCGTCCGTAAATAAATGAAATAACAACAACAACGCTACTGTTGGAATTTGACTGCCAAGAGATTCCAGAAGCTTTCTTTTAAATCTAGTTATCTCATTGGCTAAAAATTTCTTCGATAGAGTCTTCTAGAAAATCTGTATAAAGCTAGGCTTCTGAATGGCCAACAAACTTTCCCCAACACGTCTCCCTATTCGTCTTGGAAACAACCTTGATGTAACCAGAGTTTGCACTCGTATGTGAGTTTAGCTCTTTTTTCGCTTTCTCGTTCACCCGCGTTAGCCACTTTTTGTTTGTTTCAAGGAACGCTCGCCCTTTAAAAATCACATAATGCAGGGTTTCGATACAATATACAAAAGAAGACATGGTAAGAGACTCCAGGCTGATAACAGACATAAGGCATTCCAGAATGGCACAAACAATTTCCATTACAGTTTTAACATTATAGATTTCATACATTGTGAAGTCTTTCATATTATTTACACTTATTACACCAGTTTATTAATTTCTTACTATATACATACAATTTTTCAATCAGCATGTTAATATCATTGGACCTGGCATTATTTATAAAGAAAGAAAAACACATTAATGATTAAAATAATTGTCATGAATATTTTTAATAAGCCTTATTTTCGCTATGGAAGTTAAAGGCTGTTTGGCTTGAAGTTTTCATAAGGTATAGTTCAATAACTCTGATTTTGATACCTTAAAATTGGTCCAAAATCCAACAGGTGTTTCATATTTAACTCCATTGCACACCGCTGCCCTGTTCTGTGTAGCCTTACATATAAACAACAAGGTAGCCATAAAATATAGCCGTGTCCATCTGCGCGCTGACAGCTTCTAATCTAAATAGTAAACGCAACTCTCTACACTGTTGCCATATTGTTCAAATTCATTAAGGTTCAATTAACTCCTTAATTCAAATTTTCTTATGAACACATATTTCTGATGTGTTAAGTATCATTATAAAGAATCTGCGCACTCAATCTTCTGACACTTAAACTATATATTGAAATAAGTACATTTAATTATACTACTATTACTACTACCACCACTACTACTACTATTATTACTATTACTATTACAATTACTATTACTACTACTGCTAATATTACTGCTGCTACTACTACTAAAATTACTATTACTATTATTACTACTACTGCTATTACTACTACTGCTATTACTACTATTACTATTATTATTACTACTATTACTATACTATTGCTATTACTATTACTACTATTACAACTAGCATTATCACTACTATTACTATTACTGCTACTACCACCACTACTACTGCTACTACTACTACTACTACTACTATTATTATTATTATTATTATTATTATTATTTCTATTACTACTACTATTACTACCACTACTACTGCTACTATTACTATTATTATTATTATTATTATTATTATTATTACTATTACTACTACTACTACTACTACTATTACCACTAACACTACTATTACTACTACCACTACTATTACTACTAACACTACTATTACTACTATTACTGCTACCATTACTACTACTGCTACTACTACTACTACTATTATTATTATTATTATTATTATTACTATTACTACTACTACTACTACTATTACTACCACTGCTACTACTGCTACTACTACTACTATTATTATTATTATTACTATTACTACTACTACTACTATTATTATTATTACTATTACTACTACTACTACTATTACTACTACCACTACTATTACTACTAACACTACTATTACTACTACTATTACTACTATAATTACTACTACTACTAGTACTACTATTACTACTACCACTACTATTACTACTAACACTACTATTACTACTACTACTATTACTGCTACTACTAGTACTACTACCACTCCTACTATTACTATTACTATTACTACTACTAGTACTGCTACTATTACTACTACTAGTACTACTACTATTACTACTGCTACTACTACTACTACTATTATTATTATTATTATTATTTCTATTACTACTACTACTACTACTATTACTACCACTACTACTGCTACTACTACTACTATTATTATTATTATTATTATTACTATTACTATTACTACTATTACTATTACCACTACTATTACTACTAACACTACTATTACTACTACCCCTACTATTACTACTAACACTACTATTACTACTATTTCTGCTGCCACTACTACTACTGCTACTACTATTATTATTATTACTATTACTACTACTACTACTATTACTACCACTACTACTACTGCTACTACTACTACTATTATTATTATTATTACTATTACTACTACTACTACTATTACTACTACTATTACTACTACCACTACTATTACTACTAACACTACTATTACTACTACTATTACTACTATAATTACTACTACTAGTACTACTATAATTACTACTACTACTAGTACTACTATTACTACTACCACTACTATTACTACTAACACTACTATTACTACTACTACTATTACTGCTACTACTAGTACTACTACCACTCCTACTATTACTATTACTATTACTACTACTAGTACTGCTACTATTACTACTACTAGTACTACTACTATTACTACTACTAGTACTACTACCACTACTATTGCTACTACCACTACTATTACTCCCTTTTTCTCACCAGCGCTATAATAAATGTATACGCTGTTTTGAAATCCTTTGAGAATTCCCTCACATATATTTAGTTCTATTACTCACAGTTTGTTATTGGGCATTGCCGGCGTAGAGGAGCCAAAGAAACACGCATAACCTTAACTGTCGATTGTGGCGCTTTTAGAATGTACATAGTACTTCAGACCGAGTTTCCGTTTCTTAATGCTCCTGGTAAATCCATTAAAGTCTTTCAAACACTAAATCAGCACACATCGACGGATGCCTGATAGTAACGCTATGCTGTTACGGCTAATGTATCTTCCCAGAGCACAATCCAGCCGGAACGCTAGCAGATTGGCTTCACTAGCATTTTGAGGAGACAGCCCTGATTAAAATCTTGTCTGCCATGAGATAAGCTTAAATTAATAAAAAAATAATGTTGTAATACTTTTATAATAAATAGAAAACTTCAACTTTCAAGTGTAATTCATAAAACACACACATACATAACCACCACGAGTGGCCGAGTTGTTAA
Organism: Metallyticus violacea; assembly: GCA_030762175.1. Lineage (NCBI taxonomy): Eukaryota > Metazoa > Arthropoda > Insecta > Mantodea > Metallyticidae > Metallyticus > Metallyticus violacea. Next base: position 87,478,752 of record CM060840.1, on the reverse strand, counting down.
GGCGCGGAGTCGTGAGCGGAAGTTTGGAGTTCGAATCCCGCCAGCACCGTCTTCTCTGACAGGTGTTTTCCAAGTTTTCCGCAATCCTCATAAATGACAAATTCCGGAGAGGTACCCTAAACGTAGGCCTGGAACGTTTCCTTCCTTAAAAATAAATCCTTTCCCATTATATCATTTCATCTCATGTATCATCAATTTCCACCGCCTGTGGTGCCTCTGTAGCAAAAAACAGGCGTTATACACCATTCATTCAATGGCTTATATGGAGTTTCTTTAAAAAAAATTAAATTGCGGGTGATAGAGCGATTTTTAAATTTGGGCTTAATCCCCAAAAGTGTTTTAGGTATATCCCGACTCCCGATAATCCGATCATTTTCAAAAAAACATTTTTCTTATTTGATTTAAATCGTATCTCGTATGCCGAGTTTTGTTTTGCAAAATCAATTATTGGTGCTGCGAAAACTATTTTTAAATTTTAGATTTAAGGTAACCCCTCTTCTAATGTTTCGATTTGCCTGATTTTCAGAATTCATTTTTCTTATTCTATTTAAATGGCATAGAGGGATTTTCGTTGCCAAAAAAAGAAAGAACATATATTAATGCCACAAGAGTGATTTTTAAATTTCGATTTTTAAATTTTTTTCCAGTGGTCCGATGGCATGATTTTCGCCAACTACTATTGCAAATTCTTTTAAAGTTTTACTAAATTCAATTTATTCAAGGTCCACCGCCTGTGGTGCCTCAGTAGTGAAAACGGGTGTTAAAGCCATCAAAAAAAGTTCATACATTAACGACAGTTGTATATGAAGTTGAAAGCGTTTAGATGCCTCCCATTCATTTGGGGTGAATTATATTACTTTAAACATTATGAAAACAGGCAGATATTGTGGATAACATTTTTAAAATTCATTTATCAAGTAGCCACGATCGCTTTGTTTGGAACAGCAAGCATCTCTGTAACATCAGGAGAACAAACGGTCTTGAAATCTTCGCAGCCCAAAATGACATTTCTTATTTTCTGTCGTTTCCAGTTTAGGTAGCTGCAGTCGAGTCACGATTTATTTATTTTCATTCCGTTTACGGTCATCATTCCAAGTGCAGCAACATTCATTTCCAACCAAACGACGATTCCTAAACTTGTCCTGTCCTACTAGTCTCCGTCTCTTTCTCTCCCCTCTCCCTCCTCCACCTTCTCTATTTGATTTCTAATCAGGTACACGCTCGGAGAATGAAGTGTATCTAGCCTAGCTACACTACTGCACTTTTGGGAGATTTGAAATACAGCGGCGCAGTTTCACACGAGTGTGGGTTGAACAGTTGTTCTGAATTTGTTATATTTGTAAACTTCTTGAGAGTTTGAATTTATCGCAGTGGAAATCTTTAGGTTTTAGAGCCAATAAAAAGCGCATAAGCTCATTCCATCTTTGTTTCAGGTTTGTATTAATTTGTATCTAGAAATAAATTATATTATTATCACTCGACGTCGATGAGTAACCTTGCCCTTTTATTTGTCAATGTGATGTCTTAGATCCTGCTCTATTATTGTAAGTGGGTGGGTTGCATGATTTATTCACTAACCGCCACTGGTGGCCGAGGTCGTTAAGGCGCGGACTCGTGAGCGGGAGTTCTGGGGTTCGAATCCCGCCAGGGCCATCCTCCCTGGCTGAGGTTTTTTTCCAGGTTTTCCTCAGTCATAAGTGACAAATGCCGGGGAGGTATCCAAAACTAAGGCCTGGAACGTTTCCTTTCTTAAAAATCCTTTCTCAGTTTATCATTACATCTTGTGTAAGTGCCCACCGCCTGTGATGCCTCAGCAGTAAAAACGGGCGTTAAATACCATTGAAAATGCTCTACATTTAACTATAGCTCCACTATTACTTCCTTCAGTAATTCTCTCCTTTTGTCTTTATACTTGCTGTTCCCCCATTGGGTATGTGCATTGGCATGCTATTTTCTATATCTCTTATTCTCTAAGCTGAAAACACTGATTTACTAAAATATAATTTTTTTCCTCTTAGTGCTATTTCTATGCAATTCGTGTGTGTGTCACATAGTTGCGTTATTTTTACAACTTGTATTTCCGAATTAATAATGGGTTTCCTTTATCTATTATAGTTCTAAACTTTGGCGATATGTGTGCTGGTTTACCGTTTACACAATACGGTTCCTGTATGCACAGATTGTCTACTTGCATTTCTTCTGTTAGCCTTCTTAACTCCAACATAATCAATTTACCTCTTTACTTGGGTTTATTTGCTAAAGTTAATTACATCTATCAATTGTAGTGATTTTTTTATTTCGTTTATTTACGATCACTCTTTAACATCTCAGGTTATCAACGTCGCATTGAAATTAGGGCGAGAAACTGCCGATAAATTTTGCTCAGATGCCTCTTTTTTCAGGTTTGAGGTTCCTTTTTCGTGCCGTAAATCTACGACACGGGACCCATGGTTTTACTTTCATTCCAAAGGAGGACACAATTAGGATTTTACGCCCGAAAAATCCATCGCTCGTGAATTTCTTTAAAACTATTACTACTCTTATATACCACTATTCTGTGCATTTTAATATGCAGTCATTTTTAATGTTTGTTTTGTTCATTGTGGATTATGGGTATAAATATGAATTTTTGGCCATTTTTTTTTTTTGAAAATATACAGTTATTCTACCATGGCGCAACTTGTACCGTTATGGGTGGCCGATATCGTTAAGGCGCGGACTCGTGAGCGGGAGGTCTGGGGTTGGAATCCCGCCAGGACTGTCCTCCCTGAATGAGGTTTTTTCCAGGTTTTCCTCAGTCCTCATAAGTGGCAAATGCCGTGGAGGTATCCTAAACTTTGGCCTGGAACGTTTCCTTCCTTAAAAAAACCTTTCTCAATATATCATTTCATCTCATGTATCACCAGTGTCCACCGCCAGTGGTGCCTCATTAAAACGGCGTTTAACACCATTAAAAAATAATAAATAAAATAAAATATAATAAAACGAAACTTGTGTATACTTCTTCTAAAGCTAAAGCTTCCTTGTTTTAAAAGTTAAGTATAAACGTTCCACAAGAAAATTCCGGTCAGAAGGTAAGTTGTGTGTTTTTAGTTCTATTCTATCTACTGCTTCTGGTGTTGGAAACTCTGTTTTAGGATGAGTCTTATTTATTGCTGTTCTTAAATCATTTTTCTTCCACCCTCTGCACTTTAGAGTTAGCTCAAAATTTTCGTAAATTTCCCCTGGATTCATGATACTAGTTTTTATTTTATCTCTTAAAACGGCTTGATTTATCTTTTTCGTCTCCTCACACTAACTACTGGACGGCAGAAATTATAGCAATAGCTAATTGCTAGCAAACAGTCATTCATACATTCATAAATAAATAAATGCATGAGAAGTTGTGCAGGGACATGCTGATATCTGCACAGTCCACTTGCAAGCCGAAGTACAGTGCTTTTATGTTCCTAACGTGACAGGAAAGAAGCCACAAAAATGAGCTGCAGCAGGGAACGAACCCAGGTCTTTTCAATGCATAGACAAGGCAGCTGCACAGTATTTCACTATGGCAAGCAATGACCTCCTCTTTCATTTATTTTTCCCGCCCCCCTTGCTTCTTGTCTTCTTTGTATGCACCAAACTGCATCAAAACGTCTTGTGGCTGCATTCAGTCCCTTTGTGTCGGAAATGTCCCGTCTGGCCATCTAGTTTGACGAGGTTGCGTGCAGCCAGTGGCGGGTAGGTTAAACTTTTCTGTTTCTCTTCCCTTCTTCATCGGTTTTTCTTTCTTTCTTCCTTCCTTCGCATCTCCAGTAACTTTATTTCTGTTTGGACAACTCTGAATTCAATTTTTATAAAAAGTTTTTTGAATGCATGTCATTTTTTGGAAGACAAGAACGGGGCTGGTTTCGGTTACCGAACATGTTATTTAAAGATATGACCACACCAATTTCCAGCTGTGGACTTAATTCGATAAAATAAATCAGTGGCTGTTGGATTTTTCAAGTATGCGTAAAATATTTTTGATTGCTCATACGTCCTTTATCGAAACAAAGCTGCAAATTGAAACTGCTATATGGATTTCCTTGATTTCCATTGTTGCGATGTTGATGAAAAGAGTAACGACAATCGCCATTAACATTTTCCTATTATTATTATTATTATTATTATTATTATTATTATTATTATTATTATTATTATTATTATCATTATCACAATTATCACAAACACCATTAAAAATAAAAGATTCTTCATTTTCAAAACGCTATATTTTCCAAAGTATTACACGTACAAGTATGGTTGATATATGAAAAGAACCGTGTTTGCATTGTGTACACCAGTTGGCAGCACGAGTTCATTGCCTTTACAAATTGACGACAAAGCAAGAAAAGAGTTCTTGTGTATTGGAATATGCGAGATGTTCATCTGTTATAGCAGTGCAACGCGCATTCAGAGGAGAGTAGGGAAATGAATCGCCATGTAAACAAGTGGTATCGGCTATGTAAGGATACTGGTTGCCTGTGTAAACGAAAAGCATCGGTCGACCAAAAGTGTCAGATGAAACAGTGGAGACAGTGCATTTCAAACCGTACCGTCTGCAGCTCCTGGAACAATTAAAGCCGGCTCCTGGAATTTTGCTTTGCAGAAAGCTTTGGAGGAGGATAAAGATTTCGATACTCAGCGATGAAGCAACGTTCCATTTATCCGGGAAGGTTAATCGTCACAATATGAGACAGTAGGGCACACTGAAAATCCTCGTGCAATTTCAGAACTTGAAAGAGATTCACAAAGGTGAGTGTTTTCTGTGCAATATTACAGAAAAAGCTGTAAGGACAGTTTTTCTTCTGTAAGAAGACTGTGGCTGGTACATCTTAATGGAAATGTTGCGGAGTGGCTGTATCTGCTGATTCCGGTGATTTTTTTCCAACAAGATGGGGCACCCCTCATTGGAACTTCAATGTTCGGCGTTACCTAAACGATATATTTCCGCATCGCTGTTGGTGAGGATGACAGCTATGCTCCCTTAACCCCCAGATCACCTCATCAACCCCTTGTGACTTCTTCCTTTGGGGGTACATTGAGCAGTTTACATACTCCCGCCGCCAAGAACACTAGTAGAGCTCAGGGAATGCAGCGATACTGCAGTGATGACCATTGACAGGATGTTGCTACGAAATGTGTGGAACGAGCTCGTCGACCGCCTGGACGTGTGTCGTGGCACACAAAGAACACACATAGAGCGTGTATGGTTCTTTTCAAATATCAGTCATATTTGCATGTGTCGTACTTTGGAAAATATAGTCTTCTGGAAACGAATGAATCATTTATGTAGTCTGTAGTTAAGGGTATATAGCCACTTTGGTCAATCGACGCCGCCAGCAGATAACGTTTGAAACAGGGATTGCTTATTCAAAATGGTGCTCAGAGAGGTTCGCTTTTAAATCTCTATAAAGTAATTTGACCGTGTAATGCTTGATTTGTGTGGGCAGGAGAGTTATATCACGAGAGAATCTAAATTACTGATAAATTCACGAACGTAGCGAGTGAATTTATATGCAAAGCTCAGACCCTCAAGTGATATTTATTCGGACAATTTTACGAATAAAATAAAAAAAAATAAATATAATTCCTCTAAACTTGACCTATAAAATTATAATAATTGTATATTTGTACTTAGCCTTTCCAAGCAATCTTGCGACGGAAGAATGTCGATTGTCAGTAATGCCAATAGAGAAGAGCATAATGCTGGTTTAGAACTGTTTCATTAATAGAATAAGAATAAAAGTAATATATACGTATTTGAAATTCGCGCACAGAATATTAACACTTGTATAAATTGTTATATTAATGAATAATTTATTATATTCAGAAACCGTGAGACTGAAATGTAAAAGTTGTCTATTACCAATCGATTTTCCAATACCAACTGAGAAAAGCAAAAAAGATAACATACAGCGTCTCTATTTTTCTTTGTATTCTGTGCTTTGGAATTCCTAATGACAAGATCAATTTGCACATTTGACCCATCACCAAAACGCTTTTAGGAACCCTCCATTTTGAGTTATGATTGTCAATTGTCCATGCTTTTGTTGCTATCAATAACTCCACACCGCCCCTAGCAAAAGTGATCAGTGATGCGTGTTCAGGAGTTATACGGGTGGAGGTATAGAGTTGACTAGTTAGATTGTATATTTAAAAAGATGATGTTCATATGTTTCAATAAAACAAAAACATGTTACTATTTAAAAAAGCTCTGTTGGGATTAACCGAAAAAATAACCAGGACTTATTTAGTATGCCGTGGAAGCAATTTAGTGCTCAGCGCTGATGGAGAAATAGTTACAAAAGAAGAAGCAGGTTGCCTACAATACAAAGTGTGGTTGTTGATTTGTCTCTGCGCGAATATGCATAGGCTCGTCCCAATTAATATGAAGGAGGTAAATTTAGTTTTATAAGTTATTCAGTGCTTCCCTCCAATTCTACACCACATTGTTGATACCCATTGTTGAGTCAGTCAACAATAGCTGTTGCTTTTATTGAACTGGAAAACCAGAAATTTGGTTTTGTTTCTAGCTGTTTAAAATGTATTTAGCAAGCATTCATAACGTATATCACACCTAAGTAGAGAAGTAAGGTCATTAAACTCCACGCCTTTAGTAATATGACTCAGAGAAAGAAAGTAAAGTAAGTTTGGGTGCTGTTAATAATATAATTAGAAAGAAAACTGAGATTGGGTCAATTTCACCTCATAGGAAATGACAACGTGGCCGAACACTAAAAACGTCCAGGAAATGTCATGCCCATTTAATCAGAACCAGCAAAATTAATTCTAAAATTAACATTTTTTATTCACAAAACGATTTGGAGGCTGCAGCGGTGAAAATCGATGCCTCAACAGTGTGTAGGCTTAGGAAAGCTAGAAGACTGGTCAGAAAACAGCTATTGGCGTTTCCTATAATAAAAAGAATTGGTATGGGCTAGAAAATATCATAACAGAATAGGAAGGACCCTATTTTCTGATGTGTGTGTGGTGTTTACGCCCGTTTTTACTACTGAGGCACCACAGGCGGTGAACACTGCTGATACATGAGATGAAAGGATAAATTGGGAAAGGATTTTTTAAGGAAGGAAACATTCCAGGTCTAAATTTAGTGTACCTCCGCGACTTTTGCCAGTAATGAGGACTGAGGAAAACCTGGAAAAAACCTCAGTCAGGAAGGACGGTCCAGGCGGAATTCGAACCCTAGACCTCCCGCTCACGAGTCCGCGTCGTAACGACCTCGGCCACCCATGGCGATCTATTTTCTGATGAAAGTAATTTTGAAGTGAAGGGAATGAACGTCTCGCATGTAAGAAGAAACAATGGAGAGGAAATCTCGCCGAAGCACATCAAACAGACGTAAAGTTTCCACAAAAGAAGATGTTTAGGGGCTGTTTTGCCTTCACAGGCACTAAATGTTTGATTCATACTGACAGAAAGATGAACAGCGACAAGTTTTAGAGAAAAGAACAGAAAAAATTGGCAAATGAACTGAAAACTCAAAAGGCGATTTTCCAGCAAGACTTTGCCCCACGTCATGCATCGAAGAATGTTAAAGACTTCATGGCGAAAAATGGTTTTCAATTTTTGAACTGGCATGGAAATTCACCGAATCTCAACGCTATAGAGAACCTTTTGGGCGATTGTCAAGAAACACGAGGAAAATGGTAAGTACCACCAAAGAAATGAGATAAAAGTATTGTTTCATAACCTGAAACAAGTGAAATATGTAAGAAACTTGTTGACTCTGTGCTCAAACGAGTGAAAATGGTAATTAAGGCTAAGGGTAGGTACATTAAATACTATAAACACTGTTTACTAAAAAGTATTATTAAAATTTTGTGATATAATTTAAAAATAAAATAATATCTTTATATCTTTCTTCACAATTAATACAATTTGTGCATTTCTAAGTATAGATTAATTTCAAATATTAAAAATTCCAAAATAAAGCATTTTAAACGATCTATTTAATCAAATTATTTCTGGATCGCAAAGGTTTTTTTTTTTTTCAGAAATGGTTAAATACATTTATGCAAAATATGCAAAGTGAAAGTGTAAAAAATACTTACTGTTCAGCAAAACATCAATGTGACGAATTATATGTGATACTTTCCAAATTTTTGTTCGTATAGAAAGAAGGAATATCCTCGCGTTTTTATAAAGGCTGGTGTGAAGTTTTTGATGCTGATATACTTCTTTTTAATCTGAAAAGTCTTAAATTAACAGATTTTTTGGGACAGCATATATGTTATTTTATTCCTCACGATTCCTCTTTGAGAAAGATTTAGATACCCCTGCTATGGCAAAACAATACCAGCAAGAGAACCAGTTTGCGGAAAATACATTTTTGTCTCCATCGATGAAACCAGTTGCAAAGGGGCGTTGCTTAGCCAATGTATTTATCGTAGGAACATTGGAAACAAATAGGGAGAAATATTTCTGTTCACGTTCGAATTTCTGGAGTCTCAGAACCATTCCATATAATGTCGCAACTGCGATAGATCGAATCTTGTGTGACGTAAGCATAACATGACAACATTATACTTTTCGTGACCTACACTTCACCTTACACTTATCACCTTTACATGTTGCATTCAAATCGATCTGAATACGCTTTTCGAATTAAAAATGTGCATGAAAACCGGAATTCAAGAGTCAAGTTCGATCTTACTAAAAACTGAGGATGGAATGGATTCAGTTCCGATTGAGATGCATGTAAACGGAGACCGTATTGAGATCGAATTATGTTCTTCGCACTAACGTTAGTCATTTTTATCACGCAAAGACGACCGTCACTTCATATTTAGCCACTAAATACGCATTGTTTTATTCTGTAATCTTTTGTTCCTGGATTGTTTTTCCAAATGTTACTTCTTGAATCAATAAATAATGTATTGTTTGAACAGGTTATCCAACATAAAAATAAAGTGATATCGGTTAACCAACATGAAAACTTATGCAAGACAGAAATTAGTAACAGATTTAAAAATGGACTAAAAACAGCATGTAAACGGGGATCGTGCCGATTTTCAATTAATTTGTTAATGCGTTTTTAAATCGATTTAAACGTTTTATTTGTTAAAGTTGCTAAAGCATATTTCTTGAGAATGGTACATTTATATGCTACTTTTTCCACAGAAGGGCGAAAGAAGTGAGGACAAATTTCCTCGAAAGTGACGAATTTGTATAGCACACCAAGAAAGTGTTTGTTAAAACTCTGTCTCTCCCGATAAGCGAGGTTGCAGAAGTAGCATCACGTGGTGGGTATGCGGATCGATGCGTATGTGTACTACTACTAGCTAAGTGTTGCGTATATTCTCTCGAAACACACGCTACCGAGATATCCCAATTGCTGAAGAACGAGAAATGCAGAGAAAACATTCGAATCAGGTCAATTTCGGCATTTGTCATCAACGACACGTCTTAAGGGGAGAGGCGGAGCTCTTAAAAGGATTGTTACTTTAGTTAGAACAACGACGTAGCAGAAAATAATCCGTGGTTGTAGTAGAGAGCTGATATCAGACACATTAAAACAAGCATTGACAAGAACTCAGGTCTATAAAATCTCCAGTGTTAAATTGGGAAACTTAGCACCTGTTTAATAATGAAGAGGACTTAATATTTTAACCCCATCGTAAATCGCTTAAAGTGACCGAGGTCGTTAAGTCGCGGACTCGTGAGCGGGAGGTCTGGGGTTCGAATCCAGCCAGGACCGTTCTCCCTGACTGCGGTTTTTTCCAGATTTTCCTCAGTCCTCATAAATGGCAAATGCCGGGGAGGTGCCCTAAACGTAGGTCTGGAACGTTTCCTTCCTTAAAAAAAATGCTTTCCCAATTTATCATTTCATTTCATGTATCATGTATGATCAGTGTCCACCACCTGTGGTACCTCAGTAGTAAAAACGGACGTTAAACACTATTAAAAAAAAAGAATAAATAACCCCATCACCTCTGTAAATTTTAAACGAATTTTTCACAGTGTTAGTGGATAAACGTTGTTATTTTTACTTCAAAAACCCTCACATGGTCACCGTCATTTACTGTAATGTGGAATGAAGTAAAAATGTATGCCTAAATACAAAAAGTGTGTTCCGTTTTTCTCATGCAAATTTCCCATCCGATAAAGAGCTTAACTCTCCCTTTACTTTACAGCTGTTTTGAACCTGAGGGTTACATAAATAATAATCACAACACACAAATGTTCAATTATTTTGATTTTAAGTAAAATTGCATTTGAGTTATAAGATAAAAAATGCTGAAATATTATTTTTAGACAGTTCATAATAAAATCAATTCTTTTTAACATAAGGGACTGAAAATAAGAAACTGCATTTTGTTACAATCTCTGCTATAGGCATATCTTTGGTATAGTACGGAGTGTGGCAATTATTAATCTATATAAACGGATACAAAATACATTTATTGCAACGTTTCAAACTTTTTTTAAACATTCCTTACCGAGGCGATTTCATAGGCAAATAGTGATATTACATAAATTTGTTTCTAAGATTTATTTACATAAATAAGAATATTAAAAAAAGCATTTTATTTTATTTTCTAATCACCCCTACCAAATAAAGTCTTTTACGAGGGTTACACTATTTCTTTTTACAATATAACAAAATGTTCAAATATTTCAAAAAGGGTAAATTTTGAAAGCTACATCCAATAATTATTTACTACTAATTTCCTTGATCTCAATACATTTTTGGTACCGTGATAACAGTATTTTTAATCCAGTGTCTAATCATTTCCCGCCAAACTGGCTAGCCATCTTTCTACTTCTTGCTTTAAGTCATTTCCATTTACGAAACACCTTCCCTCGAGTTGTTGCTTCAGCTGCGGAAAAAAGGTGGATGACCGAAAACATCCCATCGAAATTTCTCAAGCAGGGCTTGAGTTTCACGAGCAACATGTGGGAAAGCGTTATCGTGGAACAAAAAAAAAACTGTTTTGCTCAACTTTCCCTTTCTTTTGTTTTGAACCGCCCTTCTGAGATTTCTCAACACCTCACAATAGCAAGCAGCACGGGGCAGGTAATCGATCAACAACACTCACTTGCAATCCCAGAAAATCTTTGCCATGACATTGACAGCCGATTCCACAACTTTCACCTTTTTTGGCATTGGCTCATCCTTTCCTTTCCACACCATACTCTGTCTTTTGGATTCGGGTCCAGTATAGTCGAATAAACGAACTCCCTCATCCTCAAAAAACTGCAATGCAGCGTCAACTCTCTGCTCTTTGTATTGTTCTGAAAGCACGCGAGGAATCCATTTGCACACACTTTTGATAGACGCAGATTCTGTGAAGTATTGTACAGCTCATTTCAGTATTAGGAGGAAAATGAAAAAGAATTTCATCAAGCGTAAGGCGCCGATCGGTGTCCATGACCATACGGACCTCGTCGACAATATTCGGAGCGCTGGAAGTGGAGAGTTGGCCGCTTCGTTGTTCATCGTGTAACGTTGTTCTCTCTTCAATGAATGCTTGATGCCGACGAGAAATCATTGGTCTTGACATAACGTCTTTATCGTACACATGAATTTCAGTTTCACTTTTATTTTTTGCCATCAAAAAAGGTATAACAGCACGAACTTCGCAATCGGCGGTAGGAGCAGTGCAGCCCCCCCCTCCCCCATTGTTACTGGCCCCTGAATGCCCAAGAGGTAAAGATAGGCGCATAGGAATTTTACAGTGCTGCAAAAAATAATAACGAAAAAGTAGCTATTGATCCATTTCAGGCTGGAAGAAAATTAATAACAGCTGATGCCACCTTTGTGCATGTTCGGCTTCCTTCAGCTCGAGAAAATTACACATTTAAACAGTAATCGTATAATATTTAAAGAAAATTTAGTTATATTAATGTATAAACGTTTAATTTGTGATTTTACGTCGCCAAAAACGTTTAAAGGCCACTAATTACTACAACTGCAACATTGATAATATTATCCAGAGATTGGGAGAGGTTTCTTCCATGCTCCTTCTAGTTCAAAGAAATGTAATAATTGTTTCTTTGAACAAGGAAAGTTTCGAAAATACTGGAACATTATTACTGATTTTTATAAATATTAAAATTGTCCAAAAATAGAATAGGATACCCGTATTAAGAAAGAGACAAGAGAGTCGGTGCAGGACATCGATACATGCTGTAAAGACAGAAATGAGATTTCCCAAAGTGACAGCTAATTACAGATTTACAGACCAGGAAAAGAAGCATACACAAAGTACAAAATAATATTTCTCTTCAAGAAAAAAATGTAAAAAATATTAACCCCTGTGGAAATGTATTTTCAAAATATTGATCTACACAGGTCACGAAAGAAGACGTAAAATTAAAATCTTTAACTAAATAGAACAATAGATGCATACCTACCTCTGTACAGATGATGCAGAAAATAAATTATATTATATAATTATCTTGTTATATATTTATATACCTCTGTGTGTGTGTGTGTGTGTGTGTGTTTTTTAACCTTCTTCATTTACTGCATGCTGCATTACTATAATAATTAGTAATACTACATGCATTGCTATCATTTCATTGTTACATGTTATCCTTAATACTATTTTTGAACACCGTTTCATTCTTATTCTAACCTAATCATATTTGAAGATTGCCTAACTTGGTTATATTTGAATGCTTTTACATTATCATTCTGTCACCACATTTCCTATCCTATTAGTCAATTTGTGTTAATTTGAAAACTGTCAAAATTTATACTGTTTACAAAAGTTTTAAACTGTTTATTATATTTTAGAACAAGTTCACTGTTGTCTATTGGCCATCGCCTAGTTACTTTTGCTACATCTTTCCGAAATATTTATCGCTCTTCCTTCAAAATTTTGCAGTCCCACAAAATGTGTTCCACCGTTTGTATACCCTCCTGACATACACATGATGCACTCTCTGTTATTTTGAAGCGATGAAAGTAGACTCCAAATTTCCCGTATCCTGAGAGGATCGCTGTAAGATTGGGGCTTAGAATGATGTTGGTTTTTAGGCTTTTAGCTACTGTCGGAAAATAGGATTTTGTAATCGCTCCGTTCGTTGTCATTTGCCACTCTGTTTCCCATAGTTGCTGATTTTCTTCTCTTAATTCATTCCTCACTTCAAGTGTGTGTGTGTGTCTGTGTCTGTCTGTCTATCTTTCTCTCTCTCTCTCTCTCTCTCTCTCTCTCTCTCTCTCTCTCCCTCCCTCCCTGCTGGTGTAGCGGTAACCATACTTGCCTTATAAACCCAAGATCGCGGGTTCAAAACCGGCCAGGATCGATAGATTTTTTTGGGGTCAAAATCCTAAGTATGGCTTTCTTCGGAAGGAAAGTAAAGCCGTGGGTCCCGTGTAGTACATTTACGACACGAAAAAGAACCTCAAGCCTGAAAGAAGAGACCTCTGAGCAAAATTTGTCGGCCGTTTCACGCCCTGAGTTGAATGGGACGCTGATGACCTGAGATGTTAAAGAGCGTCCGTAAATAAATCAAATCAACTACAAGGTTAATATGATCAAGTTAACCAAAACGCGCAAAGCACCTTGAATTATTTGTTCCAGTGCAACGAAAAAATAAAACAATCAATTTTAATTAAAACCTCTAAATTGTCTAATTAAGCATTCAGGCGCATATCAATGAGCATGATAGGTTACGGTCCCACGATTTCAATGGCATTTATTGCGATTTTCACCACGCACACATTATCACTTTTTTGTCCAAATAAAATAAATGAAGGCAGCTGCCGGCGCCCTACAACAGCATATTTTTATTCTTATCAAAGATCAACAATCCGTAAATGAAGGCCTTTAACCTTAAACGAACTTTGAGAGCTCTGTTTCCGGTGTTAGCTAGAGAAAGGAAACATAACATTAGTTGAAAATATTAAATTAAAATTGCCAAAGAAAAAAAAAATGAGAATAAAGTAACAATAAATTAAAAAAGGCAAAAATTACTGTACTGGCAGACTGGTCAGGCGTGTTGGTAGAGAATTAATTCGAAGAAGCCAATCTCTGAGGTACCATATAAGAGGGTAGGTCCGTAAGTTTCCGGCCTAACCATTTTCTTAGTATGATAAAGACAAAAATTATATTTCACTTTTTAATATAGTTACCCTTTATTGCAATAACTATTCTCAAATCTTTGAATTAATATTTCAATTTCCCCCCTTTCCAAATAGAAGTCTTATCTGCAAAGTGGGCATAAACAGCATCCATTACTTCTTCGTCACACTTAAATTTCCTTCCTCAAAGATCCTTTTTGAGTTTTGAGAAGAAAAAATAGTCACTGGGAGCTAGATCTGGGCTGTAGGGGGGATGGTCGATCTCCTTGAAGTCACATTTCTTCACAGCTTCCTTTGCAGCAATAACTATGTCGTGAAGATGGCGCACACCACCACTCAGCTTTTCTCTTTGATGGAAGCACGTAGTCTGTGCAGTAGGCTAGCATAGTACTCCCCAGTTTATTGTGGTGTTCCTCTTCTTGAAGTCAATGAAGAGTATTTCTTCACAGTCCCAAAAGATTGTGGTCATGATCTTCTTGGCTGACTGAGTGACCTTGGCCTTTAGAAGGGGTGCTTCGCCAGGTTTACGCCGCTCCATTGAATCTCCTTTTCGACAAGGGATCATAGTAGAGGACCACAGTTTCATCTCCTGTAACAACGGTTTACAGAACTTCTCTCTTGTAGCCACGGCAGAGCTCTAAAAATGCCTGACAACAGATGACTCGTTGCTGCTTTTAAGCTGAGGAAAGAAATCTAGACACCCATCTTGCACTAACCGTTTATCCATTTCAGTGATCTTACTTCCATAAGTATAGCTAATTTACGTATATTTTTGCAGATAAGGAAACAAACCTACATATTGATACTGCAAACCCTGTCTTATGGGAGATTAATGTAGATTAACTTTGCAGGTATTCCACACTTCCAGTTATTATAAGTGTATTCCGCGTTTAACGTCCATTTTCACTACTAACGTGATGGACACTTATGATAAATTAAGACAGGCATTTTTTTTGTAGTATATGCAATACAAATTGTAATTCTAGCCAGTAATTTATTCTTCTGTGTCTCCGTCCTTATGGAGCACACTTATTAAACCAATAAGGACAAAGAACACAGAATGAATTATCAATTAAAATATAAATATGAGTATTTTTAAAATTTATTCAATAATTCATTAGGTGTTCCCAAATTCAGCTGCCAGTATTACTAAACTGTGATACATTACTGTAACTTTCCTTAATTCCTTGTGCGAAATCAAATATCACGAGAGGGTCTCAGGCCCTTGATTGACATTTATTAGGACTATTTCACGAATAAAATAGAATTGAAATATGATTGCTCTAAACCAGGCGTACAATATTGTATTGATTGTATATTTGTATTTAACCTTTTCAAGCAATCTTGCAACATAAGAATGGTGATTGTCAGTAATGCCAACAGGGAGGAGCAAAATACCGGTATAGAACTATTTCATAAATAGAATAAGAATAAAAGTGATATATATTTGAAATTTGCGCACAGAATATCAACACTTGTATAAATTGTTATATTAATGAATAATCTATTCTATTCAGAGACAATGGGACTGAAATGGACAAAAGTCGACTATTTCCGATCGATTTTCTAATACCAACTGAAAAAAAAAAAAGATAACATGCAGTGTCTCTATTTTTCTTTGTATTCTGTGGTTTGGAATTCTTAATAATAAGATCAATTTGGACATTTGGCGCATCACCAAAACACTTTGATGAACCCTCCATTTTGCGCTATGATTGTCGATTGTCCCTGCTTTTGTTTCTATCAATAGCTCCCCACTGCTCTAGCAAAAGTGGTCAGTGATGCGTGTTCAGGAGTTATATAGTGGGGATATAGAGTTGATTACACTGAACACAAGACAAATGGACGTCGCGTCATAAAACGGATTTTTTCCCCGATAATTTCACTCCTTAATCCGAATGTGATTGGGCAAAATTTTTTTCGTTTCATTGGTCGATTTTAAAACGGCGTCACATAAGTGAAATAGTCCGTGAAAAATAGAAAATCAACTGATTTGAAATAGCTACTTTTTTATGTTTATTGAACATTTGTGTTAAATTGATGCCACCCTGTTAGCTAAAGTTTAATGTTAATATGCATTATGCGCAAGTCTTGAGTATTATCATTCAATTCTAAATTTAAATAATTATTTCCTAAGCTCCCTATTTTATCATAGAAATATAAAGCTCCATTGAAAACCCAAATAGTAATGTTTCGTCACAAATAAATTGTGCTCTCAGAACACTTATTGGAGACTAGGAACGCAATCAAGATGAACATCATAAATACGCCGTTATATCATCCCTAATGAACTTGTACAAGCGACAGATAATTGTGTAACATTGGGCATTAGCTGTGTCCAGCTCGTACAACGATTTGCATCAGCCCATTATGAACTGAGGGAGAACCATATAAGCGCAGCTAAATAGACGTTCAGTGCTCTATGAATTCTTTAATAACATGATGTTTTGTTTATGCATATATCTTTTCTGTTGCCTATGCTTTTTCCTATACTTGTAAGCAAATAACGGAATAGGTACATTGAAAAGTTTGGTTGGTATTACACCTTTTTCATGCTGAATATCGACTAATATCGAATATCGACTAATTATGAAAAGTATTTCTCAAAAATATGAAAACATTTTATTTAGTTTACAGCGACGATTACATTTTAACTTAAAATTACAATCGTATGTAAATAGAGCATTATAATTTTAATTGAATCAAATTTTTGCGAAAGGGTAAGGTTTTCTAAAAAAAAAAAAATATTCATTTAATTACGATGGTTCAAATCACAGAGATTTCCTTTCTTCGTGATTTTTTTCAATTAAAGTAATACTGATAATTATATCAATATTTTTTACTATGAAGCAATTATGTTAGCCCATAAATTATTAAGATTCAAAAAGTTCGGGACTCAAAAAATGAAGTATAATTCTCATTGTTTGAAATTCAAAGGTTTCTGTATTTGCAACTTACAAATAATTGTGCTATGGTATGTCCTAATTCACATGTTTGAAGAGGATATTTTATAGCTAATGGTTTGATGTTTTTAAAATCAAAGTTTGAATTGAAGTTTAAGATGCAGGACGAACAAAACATTTAGAGATGGTTTCGTTTTTGCATTGGAAACATAAACATAATCATGAAAAATAGGAGACTCCTTTTTTTAAGAAAGAAAATAAGTTATTTAATTAGAAACTTATCCGAGTTATAAAATTAATAATTCTAAAAGTCAAAAAACAAAAATACACCATTACCTACATCAATTACAAAAAAAATTGTTCAAATATGGAAAAAGAAATGGCCTACCATAAAAAATACATTTTTAGAAATATCCTACACCAGTTTCCAGGCTTTTTATACATATGAATATACTATATATATACATAATACATCATGTATGTTTGCATATATCGTGTATTATTCGGTTTAAAAGGAAATTAATTCATACACAAAATACAGATTTAATAAAGGTTGATAGTCTTTGATATTACTAAAAAAAGAAAACAATCATCTTTATTAATTCATTACCTCTTATTTTAAAAATTTTAAGGAATATTGCGAATGAAGGTTCACAGTTCCACATTTTTGTATGCATTTTACTGAAAGTTTCGCTGTGATTGCTTTGCTGCTATTAATATGTATACCAAATTTAATTCAAATTGATTTAAGTACATATGTCGCATAATGAAAAGGCCATTAGTTGAGAAAATTGGTTGCAAATTTTTGCTATTGGAGCTTTGAACCACATAAATTTTTTATGAAAATATATTTCAAATAAATTTGAAGAGTAAACTGTGATGAATTTTTAAATCTATATGAAAGTTTAATATTTAAAACTAACCTTTTTTCATAATAATATGTTTTTTAAAAGTATTATTGGGATTAGCATGTATTTTGTCCTATAGTATATTACAATGGATACTCCTGCACATTCTGGGAATTTTTAATTGAATTTAAACAAAAACGCTGTTGTGTGTGTATATATATATCACTGTTTCCCTATATATAGGGAATAGTGTTTAACGCCCGTTTTTACTACTGAGGCACCACAGGCGGGGACACTGATGATACACGAGATGAAATGATATATTGGGAAAGAATTTTTTTTAAGGAAGGAATCGTTCCAGGCCTAAGTTTAAGGTACCTCTCCCGCATTTGCCATTTATGAGGACTGGGGAAAACCAGAGGAAACCTCAGTCAGGGATACCGGTCCTGGCAGGATTCGAACCCCAGACCTCCCGCTCACGTGTTCGCGCCTAACGACCTCAGCCACCCGTGGCGGTGCAGAGCTCTATAAATGGCTCTAGAACCCAAAGGAAGGAGGACTCTCTATGGACACCCCAAAAAATTTTTTTAAAAAAATCAAATTTTTGACCGATGTTGGCCATAACTCACTCCCATTGTCCCTTAAATACTGTTCAGTTTGTTCCTGGAAAGTTTCTATTACACGCTAAATGAGGACCTAGTGTTGAAAGTTCCTACCTAAAATTAAGAATGTTATTATACTATGGGTGGTACAATAAATAATTCCTACTACAAGAAGGTTACTTTTATATGGTTTATGGTTAAAGATGTTACATGTTATTAATTTATAAGACCAATAGATAGGGAATATGTTAACATGTCCGTCAAAACTGGTTATTTGTAGCCCAAATAGTTTGCATTATGCTAAGTAAATTATTGTTTAGCGCAATTTAATAACCGGTATAAACCATTACAAGCCAAAAACAAAAAGCACCGTCCCCTGTGCAATTCGATATCGTGCCGTTCCGAGAACAACTCAAAGAGAATTGTTTACTTCTTTCATTACCACGAGGAAACAAAGCCGAATCAATTTTTAGTTTTTGTTAAATACTCTTAAATCGTTAGAAGAAGGAAGCAATAGCCCGAGCGACTTGGCTCAGTCGGTAACGCTTGGTATTCGTATTCCGGAGGTTCTAGATTCAAATATTGTGTAGTCTGACTTGCCTGAGATTTTCCGCAGTTCACCCTCTAAGAAAGGATTAATAATTCATATTCAGGGAACAGTGTATGTACAGTGCTGATTAACTTTCCGACAGACCTGTCAATCCTAATAAAAACAGAAACTCCATTAGTAATAAAAAACAAGCACTAAATAAGTATCTAGGTATCTGTTTGGATTAAAAATTAAATTTTAAGAAACTGGTAGAAATTACAAGAAATAGAGCAGAAAAAGTTATGCTTAAGTTGATCAGTATTGGATAGAGATGTTTCAATATTAAGCTGATGGAATAAAAATGTATTACAATAGCATCTTTGCAGCCATATTAAATAATGGAGGAGGAGTTTGCGAGATAGATTTTAGATGAAATTTAAGGAGATTCCAAAGAAAAAAAAAGTATTAAAATCTACAGGGGTATTTTCCATATCTGCAAAGGAACTGTCTATTAGTAATCTTGAGTATACGACCAATTGATTATTTAATCCGCTTAAGAGCAGCCTTCTATTGGCTTAAAAAACAAAATAATTCAAAGATAATGGACATTACTGGCAAAGTATATAGAAATAAAAAAGGGAGGATGAAATAAAAGAAGGTAGAAGCGTTTATGAAATCTTCCCGTTTCATAAATCAAAGATTACAATTCAAACTTGTTCAACACAGTAAAGGTTTGTACATTATTTAACAGGACACGGCCCAAATTGCTCATATTTGCAAAGATTTAAATTACAAGCAAACAATACATATACGAGTTGTAACGTGATCGATACACCGGAATACGTTTCATTCCAATTCCCTAAATATCAGTCAATTGTAACTGAGGAAAAATAACTACTTGCAGAGAAATGCTTTGTAACATCATGAGGGACCAAGATTTAATTAACAAATAAAATATTCTTTAAATGACAGAAAAGTATACAAACAAACATCAAATAAAAGAGGAAATCTAACTGTCAGAAAGTTTGTATGATTACTCTAGAAGATCGCAGAGAATCGAAGAAAGGCAAAAAAATAAATATAAGTAGAGTCAGTTCAAAAACAAGAAGATGAAGAAGATAACACCCAAATCGATCGGAAGAATGGAGCAAAATTAACAGAAGAGAATTATAGGAAGCAGCGAAAGAGGAAGAAGTAAATCGAGAACAAGAGAAGGAGGAAAATGTAAAGTACAGATAAAAGTTGAAAAGTAGAAGAAGATGAAAGAAAAAGAAGAGAAGGAAACTGCACTGTCAACACACCTTGCTGCTTGACACCGGCAGCAACCTCGTTAATGTCCAGTTCCTGTTGCCTGGAATTCCGGTGGGGAACAGCATGGGTACCGAGCGTTAGCAGAAGATTTTATATAGTAAAGTGTATAAAAATTAAATGTAATTAATTGTAAAAGTTATGACATCTAAAAATACTTTGTTTTAAAAATAAATGAGGTGTAAACTTTTATTGCTATGCGTAACAATAAGTTTTATTTTAAGTTATAGTTAAAATAGCCGTAGTGTTGCTTTCCACTACCGGTTTAATTCTTTGAAGTTCTAGTTTTGTTTGTTTATAGTATTGGTACTGTAGATTTTAAAATCTGTAGAATTTAAATAGTATTGATAAATGTAAGACAGGAATAAATAATAATGAATGTGGAGTATTATGTCCTGATATAGAATCAAGTGTCAAGATAGAACAGCATTTAAAATTCAATTTAAAGTCATCGAGCATAAAATGCACTAAAAATGGATACCATTTTAGGCATCGGAAACTAAGTCGAAGTCACAAGATAATGCTCTTCCCCCTGCAGTTGCCATTTTAATGCGACTCAGTGTGTGGGAGCTGAAATAAACCGTTGAGTTGCAAATAGAAACAAGACTTTAAAACAGAAAACTTATTCACAGCTGATTAGCATACCAGAAGTGTTTTCCTTACGTTGAGGGTTTTGTAAGCTGCCTATTGTGCAGATCACAAATGTATTATCTTTCAGGGGATGTGAAAAACTTCAAACAGAAAGACCAGGAACATTTATACCTAAGTCAAAGAACCACAAACACTGGTGTTCCGTGAGTTATTCGCTTTCGAGGCATCCTGTAAGAGAAATTCTGGGCCAAAGCGGTCTCACCGAGCAGCTGAGCCCATTGCGAACACGGCCAAGTTGTTTTAAATTGGCAGTGGTCAGTTTTCTGCATGATTCCGAACAGTCGCATCGACCGTCCTTCGCAAGGTGCGTTGATCTCTCCGCACCGGAGTTGTTCGACTCCACTCGCCATGCCACGCAACGCCTCATTAACAGAACCATAGATTTACGCATGCTGCCCTTGTTACGTCGCGCATTTCTCTACTCTGAATGCCATGTTGGATTGAAGATGCAAATTATAAGTTTTCAAGCACGACGGTGCTGCCCATAATTCCTGTGTAGTCAGAGCTACAAGCTTCAGTGTAATTATGCCATTATGTTAGCGTTAGTTATTATTTAAGTCTAAACCTCCCGAGAAGGCCCCAGGGAAATAAACGATCATACCTAATCATTTGTCCAAAATTTTTTAATAATATTATACATGGTTTAAAAAGACTATCCTTTCTCATTGCTGTCATCGGCCTGGAATATGAAAATCTGTTTAGAATTCAGGAAGAATGCTAAACTGAACCTCTAAAATGCTTTATCATAGTAAAGTAAGATAAACGTGTTAAATATAACCCCAGCGTAGTAGGACATGCATTTGCTGCATTTAGAAATCAACTTTAAATAAACACAATATATATAAATTAAAAATTACAAAAGCATCAGATAATCTGGGTCTATCAAAATGTTTTATCCGTTTGGGTGGGGGGGCTTCTTTAGTGATTGTTATTTTAGTTACAATGTTCATAGTATTACTTTATTTATCATTTATATCATCTACTGAGGGTGCCAAAAATGTATACTCACTTTCACAGTAGTTATCTATTTAATATATTTCAAAGTTTGACCGAAAAACAACAGTAATGTGTAGTAAACAGTTGTGACTCACATACATTATGATAGCGTTGCTACGTGACAGGTAATTCAACAATGAACAAATGAAGCCAAGATTATCGTATGATGTTCTGTAAACAGATGTGACTTACATTATGTTATGCTAGCGTTGCTACAACAAAATGGAGCCAAGATTATCGTTTGAACAGCGGAAACTAATTTTGAAGTGGTATTGGAAAACCGAGAATGTTATTGAAGTTCAAAGACAATGAAGACATGTGTATAAAACAGAACCGCCAACGCAAGTAACAATTGCATGTACTCGGGACAAATTTCAGACTCGTGGTACCGTATGCGATGTTCACAACGGCAGATTTGGGAGGCCTCGCACAGCAACAAGCCCCGCGTCCTCGGTTATGCCTTAGGAACGTTTTGAATAACTAACCGCAGAAATATACAAAGTAATGTGCACGTGAGACTGGGATTAGCAGAACCAGCGTACGTCGTATTATTAAAACAGTAAAGTTGAAAACTTTCATCCCAAGAGTTTTGTATGCATTAAATGAAGTTGCTCCTGGAATGGCATGTGCTGCAATCGCTGAGGACATTTTCCCAAAAGTTGCTCAATCAGTAATTCAACGTACTCAGAAGTATATCGACGACGATGGTTGGCATTTTGAGCAAAAGTCTAAGATGATTAATGCTCATCATTTTTTGTTTGTGTAAATTCAGTTTTGTTATGTTAAAACAGTTTTTTCTTTGCTTGAAGTGTGTATACATTTTTGACACCCTCTGTGTATGTGTGACTTTTGAAAATCTCTGAAAAACTACTTATTTAACGTACATATATTTAATTTAAACAAAAATCATGGACATTTAGAAATCGAGGGAGAAGTTTAAAAGCAATAACTATAAAATTTTAGATTTCACCTCGGCCACTATTATTTTGAATTTTCAAACAGCATTCCTTCCTTTAAATTTGTAATATTAACCGATTAAGAACACAAAAGATATAATAAAAATTGCATCTTATTTAAAATTTAAACGTCAAATTGTTTTTTGCAATTTTAAATCCTAGGTGAAGTAGCGAATTCTAAAAAGAGTCCATATTGGTTTTAAATCACCCCCTTAATATCTAAATTAAATTAAATTAAATTCCAATGCTTGTTATACGGATAGTTAACCAATCTGAGATGTTTTTAAATGAAAGTCCTGTGTATTTTATCGCTAGCAAAATGTGTTGGTGTTCCTTTGCAATGTCCAATACGCTACAGGTATATAAGAAAAAGTATGAAATAATTTGAGCATGATCTCATCTCAAGTGGCTGTAATGAACAAGTTGTAATTTGAACAGAATTTCAAAGTTTTCTGACAGAATTATGAAACTCATTGAAATTGCGGGTCGTAAAAATCTGCATTTAACAGTGCTACAAAACTATAGAGAAATCTACTTACAGTTAAACAAATATAGAATAGTGAAGTTTCTTGCAGGAAATAAATAAATAAAAGAGTGCAGTCTTCACGGCAAACTTGGGAAAAAAGCTCGAAATAAATAGTTTTAATGACACAGTAATATTTATGTGTTTAAATCTTTAAGTTAAGAATAAATGCAGCTAAATGTTTGAGCCAATTACAAAGTACATATAATAAACGAAAAATCTAAATTTAATAAAAATATGTATATGACAGACAACCTTTTTTAACCGGGAAATAATTTTGCAGATCTGTTAAAGGCGATAGGATCATTAGTTCTCCTTACGAATGTTTATGAAATTTTCCATCGTTGATGATAATGGCAATAGATACTTTCAAGAATCAACAAATATATTGCACCAGTCATTTTGTAACTAAATACAGACTGAGTTTTAACACCCTGTACAAGTGTTATTTGTTGTCTAGTTTTAGCGTTTGATACTGAAATCAAACTCAGTGGATTGTGTTTTGTTTACAGAACCGTAGAAGAGAATGATGCCCTTGCAGCCCTGCATCTCTAATGTCCAACAGATGTAAGTATTCAAATAACAAGAGTAATGAGTTTTGTCTTTTATAAGCAAAATACTAATAATATATAAGCATAAAGAATCAGTTGCAAATTTTTGTGTTAATTTCGCCATCTGTCATTACAAGTTTTTACCAGAATTTCTAGAAGAATTGTTATGTTTTTTTAGCAGCAAGCACTTAGAAGTCCAACCCTTCATGAAACTAAAATGTTCGAGAAATTGCATATGTAGGTTGATTTTGAAAACCTCTGTCCCAAAAGTAATTCTTTCACTAGCTATTTATTGATAACAAATGCAGCGACGAAATGTTAAGTCCAAACCACTTTTGTTGACATCTCTGTTTCCACATGTGAGGTAATTTGTAGTCGGTTTTTTATTTATTTGTTGTTCCTACCTTTTTTTCCGCTAATTGCATTCAATCTTGTCAGGAAAATATTATTCAGTCTTTCTGCAAGAAGATCCTTGAAGGACTTCACAACAGTAGTAACGAGCTCATACCTTGTATATGGATGGCTCTGTTTAAAGTTGGACAGCCTGTGTGGCACTAAAGAAACCAAGATCAAGGACTTTCATATCTGGCTCTTCAAAAACTGGCAATGCAGGTGTAAGGTGAAGCCAGCCTTACTATAAACTCAGGATCTGAAATATCAAAGTGCTGTTTCGTTTATTACAGAAGGCTTTTGATAGTGTCCATGAGGTCTATTTTGACTTGATAGCAGACAGAAATTTCTCAATCAGCGTCTGCATTCGAATTATATAACCATTGTATAGATTTAGTAAACTTGTTTTGGCTACCATTTGACTGACTGCTGGTAGAAGAATTCAATTTCACCATCAAAGTACTGACTGTGTATTGCGCCAAGGCGCCGGAGCACCACTGTCGCTAAAGCATTGCTTTCCAATTTAGCGTTTGCGAATTCGTTCTATTGCAGGCAAGACATCCCCATTAATTTCGACTGTATGTCCTCAAACCTCTGGACAAGCAAAATTGCAAACGTTTCTGTTCACTTGTTACAGTCAATTTTTGATTCTGATATTGAAGGATGTCATCTTATTTCTTTTTCTTGGAATCTGGTACTTCCTTTAATATTGTTTTGCCCACAGCGCCAGTCAGAAACCAATGGCAGTGGAAATATCTGGCCAAATCTTCCTTTCATTTTAGAGGAGACATACGAATAATGGCACCATTCATTAAGGAATGCTCACCCACTTTATAAATGTGCTCTATGGGCCTTCTATTTACGGCAGATTTATCAACCCATTCCATTATCACGTTTCTTTGCAAGACGCTATTTTTTATGATAAAATACGAGGGTAGGTCCATAAGTTTACCACCTAACCATTTTCTAGGTATGATAAAGACAAAACTATATTTCACTCTTCAATATTATTGCAATACACTTCTCACATCTTTGAAATGCCATTTCAACCCCCCCCCCCCCAAAAATAGTCGGATGTCTTCTCTGCAAAATGGGCATAAACAGCATCCATCTCGTCTTCATCACGCTTAACTTTCCTTCCTCAAAGGTCCTTCTTGAGTTTTTAGAAGAGGAAATAGTCACTCGGAGCTAGATCAGGGCTGTAGGCTGGATGGTCGATCTCCTTGAAGCCACATTTCTTCACGACTTCCTTTGCATCAAGAGCCGTGTGCACAGGCGCGTTGTCGTCAAGAAGACTCACATCACCACTCAGCTTTCCTCCCCTTTTCTCTTTGATGGATGGCCGAGGTCGTTAAATCGCGGACTCGTGAGCGGGAAGTCTGAATCCCGCCAGGACCGTCCTTCTTGATTGAGGTTTTTTTCCAGGTTTTCCTCCGTCCTCATAAATGGCAAATGCCGGGAAGGTACCCTAAACTTAAGCCGGGAACGTTTCCTTCCTTAAAAATGAATCCTTTCCCAATATATCATTTCATTTCATGTATCACCAGTGTCCATCGCCTATAGTGCCTCTGTAGCAAAAACGGGCGTTAAACACTATTCATTCATTCTCTTTGATGGAAGCACACATTCGGTGCAGTAGGCCAGCATAGTACTCCCCATTTACTGTGGTGTTTCTCTCCTTAAAGTCAATGAAGAGTATTCCTTCACAGTCCCAAAAGATTGTGGCCACGATCTTCTTGGTTAACTGAGTGACCTTGGCCTTTTAGGCGGTGCTTCGCCAGGTTTATGCCAATCCATTGATTTTCTTTTGAACAAGGGATCATAGTAGAGGACTATAGTTTCATCTCCTGTAATAATGGTTTGCAGAACTTTTCTCTGGTTGCCATGGCAGAGCTCCAAAAATGCTTGACAACAGATGATTGGTTGCTGCTTTTGGATTGAGAAAAGAAGTCTAGGCACCCATTTTGCACTAACCTTATTGCTGTTAAAATGTTCATGAATAATTCGAAGGACTGTTGTTTTAGAAAGGCCCAACCTTGCTGAAATTTCTATAAAACTTTGAGCCGCCGGTCTTCCTTAATTTCTCCTTCCACAAGGGCGATGTTTTCAGGAGTGAGCACCTCCAAGGGCCAACCTGCACGCTCTTCGTCTTCAATGCTTTCTCGACCCATTCGAAAAAATTTGGTCCATTTACGGTAGAATATGAGGGGGATGCTTCCCCATTTACACCGTCCAGTCGCTGTTTGATTTCATTTGGAGTAAGTCCTTCTTTTGTGAATAACTTAATAGCAGCAAAACTGCATTTTAAAATGTCACAATCTTCTACACATATCCTTCTTTATGCAACTATATCTGAACAATTGAACACAGCGGAGCGGAAGCTACAGCTTGAATTATTTACTTAAGTTAAGGTATGACACCAGATAAGGCTTTTGTGAAGGCCAGAAACTTACGGACTTACTCTCGTATTTATTTTAGCCGCTGAAGTCACTGATTTGGTTCATTCAATACTTGAGACATAGCAACAGAGAAAACAACTGAAAACTACTTTTGAACCAATAAATTTTCAACTGTACTTCTCACTTAAACGATTTCCAAAACAATTAAAAGTGTAGACGCGTGAAGACAATAGTAATGCAAGTTATTACTTAAAACAATTTACAGCACTCTAGCAAGCGTAAAGACGCGGTTTAATTAAAGTAAAAAATGTGCTACTGAAGGGGGGTAATAAATAAACTGTATTTCTAGGAAGCAAAAATTCGATTTGTAAATACAGGAATCAGCAAAGGTTTCTATGAAAAGAGATGGGCTGTTTAAGATCTATGAACAACTATAAGTCAAGGCTAATGAATGAAATTATATAAAAATGAATGTGCATGGAAAAACAGATAACAGATACCTTATAGCAAAGACACGAGCACCTAAAAATAACACAAGACATTATATGGGAAAGAAGGAGGTGTGGGCAATACGTATAGCCCTAAAAATTTGCTTGGTACACTGCACTATCTATGTAATATATGAGTGAATTTGGTTTCTTTTTCTTTATAAGTATTTGATAATGGTTTTTATATCTTGGCATCACAGGCAGTGTTAGAAGTTTTCTATGAGTGTGAGTGTTTCATATCTTCTCCTATTTTATATGGCAAATTTTTATTGAGAACAGTTCAAATATCAGGAAATTGTAACTGCACCGTATTCTATTTTGTTCGTGATATTCCTTCTAATGGCATTTCACTGAAAGATTATCTCTTTCATAGGAAAACTGACTATATTCATCCAAAACGCGAGAAATATAGTGCCCCTGCATGCAATTGAAATTGTAATTTAAAATATTATAGTATGCCAAGCTGATCTGCAGAACCATTAAGTCTATACCTGTTTCTTATGGTTGATATTAACGATTTTTCTATCCTCGCCATAGAGTTATTAAATACTTTAAGAGTTTTCGATACCCTGCACAATGCGCAGAATAACACCTGTATACCTCGGCCTTGAGCTATTTATTTCTTTCCTGAATAAATTGCACAACTTATTTACCTCATAAACTAGAATTTGAATATCGATCATTTCAATTTACAGCTAGTTCCAACCAATCACTATCGACAGTCATTGCAAAATTGCCGAATTTAAATCGCCGAATCTAGCTAGCACTTGTTCGTATATTATCGAGTTGATTCGCAATTGTTCTTAATTCATACGCCAAAACTATGACAGCAAGTGCGAAGAATTGGGAAAAGCGGCCCAGTATCAAATTAATTAAATTATCATTAAAACCAAACCCACAAATATTCTTAAACAGGTGTTTAAGCAGGTTGCATAGTTTTATGAAGAATGAAATTTGCAAGACTGAGCTGTAAACACGAGAAAAACCGGGGAGGAGAGGAATAGAAAGAATATTCATTGAAAAAATTTAGAATATAACGGCAATAATGATGTAAAAAAGCACTTCAAAGAATACAGTCGTATATTCAACCTGTTTTCAGACATCGAATTCAATCTGCCAGACAAAATAAAGCAAATACAACTAAAATTTTTATAATAAAAATGTCATCGCTTCAAAAGTAAAGATATTATTATTATTATTATTATTATTATTATTATTATTATTATTATTATTATTATAGCTGTAAAAGTTTGGTTTTGTTTTTGGTTTGTCCTATCACTTGGATTTGCGTGACTTGGGGGAGAAGCAATAAAATCTAACACCCATCATTTGCAAGTAGAAATGAAAAAAGTGGCACTCCCATTAATAAAATAGCACATAACTCAATAATTACTGGAATATCACAAGGAGAGAATCATGAACTTGAAGATATTTAATGGCTTATTCTGATTTTTTTTGAGTAGTGTTTAACGCCCGTTTTTGCTACAGAGGCACCACAGGCGGTGAACACTGGTGATACATGAGATGAAATGATATATTGGGAAAGACATTTTTTCAAGAAAGGAATCGTTCCAGGCCTAAGTTTAGGGTACCTCCCCGGCATTTGCCACTTATGAGAACAGAGGGGAAACCAGGAAAAATCCCAGTCAGGGCGGACGGTCCTGGTGGGATTCGAACCCCAGTCCGCGCCCTAACGACCTCGGTCACCCGCGGCGGTTTGTTCCGAATATGCAGAATCCAGATGTGTTCCTTAATGCTGTATACGCTATTGTTCGGAAAACGCAATCAAGATATAAATATACCTCCCTTTCTGCTGCCTCCTAATACTACCTGCCTCAAAACTGGCCTTTGATACAAAAACTGTCCTGTCGGTGCAAATCATTTATCAAACTAAACGAAAATATCTGCACAAAAAGCAAATGAACACGAATATAACAAACCATTCATTCTCACTAAAACTTTAATGAGAAACATCACGATCTAATTATAAGCAAACTCAGAAACAAGCAACCAACATTAAACACCTTTATTTTTACAGGATGCCAATTTTATAATTTTATTGAAGGTTAATTAGGCCTAGAGGGCAGATAAGTATGTTGCATTTAAACTGCACCTTTATTTTCAGTGTCCAACTGTTATTACGAGTTAATTGATAAGGATGGCAACAGTAGAAAACATTAATTTCATTACTTATACTAAAATTAAATCAATATTTCCACTATTTTGTTGTTAAAGTATCCATCTCTAGTTGGGATAATAAACCCTAGATTACAGAATCATAGTTCTAAACGAAAATTAAAGAAAGTTTCTTAAAGAATATAGAAGGCCGTCCGACGATGACACTTATGTGCAAGTAAATGAAATAATATTACAGCATATATTGTAATTTTATTAATAACATAATAATAAGCCCATGCAATACCTCCAGAGGTGCCTCAATTGGGGAGTAGGTCCCTGTGACTTTGAATAATTTGCCCCTTTAGATTTCGTTTCTTTAGCACGTTTGCCTTGTGGCATAAAGCCTGCTACAGTTCATAATCCTTGCCTAATATTATATTTGTCTCTTGTTCTTGGTCTGCAGTATGTCTCCTAGTCTGCATTTTCGTCTCACTGTCTTGCCACTTTGGGTTTGAAGTGCTTCATTCCACTGCACTCTGTTCCTGACGGTCCTTGTCCACTCTGCTCCTGTTGCTGTCAGCCCATCTACATTTGGGGCAGTCTCTTCTACTTTTCCCAGTTCGGACGTCCCACACTGTTGTACCGTAAGTCCATCTGTCCTGTTGCAGTCTAGCAGCATGACCTGCTTAGCTCTTTCGCCTGATTTCCCACATCTTACATCGTGGACCTTACTCTTACGAGGATAGATCCATGTTTCCGGCCTAATCATTTTCTAGATATGATAAAGACAAAAACTATATTTCACTTTTCAGTATAGTTCCCCTTTATTGCAATGCACTTTTCACATGTTTGAATTAACATTTCAACCCCCCCCCCCAAATAGTCAGGAGTCTTTCTTGCAAAATGGGTATAAACTTCTTCCATCACTTCTTCGTCACACTTAAATTTCCTTCCTGGAAGATCATCCTTCTTGAATTTTGAGAAGAGGAAAAAGTCACTGGGAGCTAGATCTGGGCTATATAGTGGATGGTCGATCGCCTTGAAGCCATATTTCTTCACAGCTTCCTTTGCAACAAGAGCTGTGTGCATAGGCGCGTTGTCATGAAGAAGGCGCACACCACCACTCAGCTTTCCTCGCCTTTTCTCTTTGATGGAGGCACGTAGTCTGTACATTAGGCCAGCATAGTACTCCCCATTTACTGTGGTGTTCCTCTCCTTGAAGTCAATGAAGAGAGTTCCTTCACAGTCCCAAAAGATTGTGGCCATGATCTTCTTGGTTAACCGAGTGACCTTGGCCTTTAGAGACCGTGCTTCGCCAGGTTTATGCCATTCCATTGATTCTCTTTTGGACAAGGGATCATAGAAGAGGACCATAGTTTCATCTCCCAGTGCTTTACAGAACTTCTCTCTCGTTGCCACGGCGCGGCAAAGCTCCAAAAATGCCTAACAACAGATGACTCGTTGCTGCTTTTGAACTGAGTAAAGAAGTCTAGGCACTAACCTCATTCCTGTTTAAATGTTCATGAATAAAGCGAAGGACTGTTGTTTCAGAAAGGCCCAGCTATGCTGCTAACTTTGAGCTGCCGGTCTTCCATAATTTCTCCTTCCACAAGAGGACATTTTCAGGAGTGAGCACCTCCAAGAGCCGACCTGCTGTTCGTCTTCAATGCTTTCTCGACCCACTCGAATAAGTTTGTCCCATTCTTTTACGGTAGAATATGAGAGGGGATGCATTCCCATTTACACCGTCCAATCGCTGTTTAATTTCATTTGGAGCAAGTCCTTCTTTTATGAAGAACTTAATAACAGCTCGAAACTCCATTTTGAACATATTACAATCTTCTACACATAACCTTTTTATGCAACTATATCTGAACAACTGAACACAGCGGAGCGGAAATTACAGCTACAATTATTTACTTAACAGATAGGACATGACTCCAGATAAAGGTTTTGTGAAGGCGATAGCCCTATCGGCGAGGTCGGAAACTTATGGACCTACACTCATAATTCCATTATCAATGATTCGCGCAAATGTTTACAAATATAGCAACACCTCTTATTATGAATCAGCTATGTCAACTTTAATTTTTTCTAAGAATTTAATGTTACAATATTTCAAGAAATTTCTCCTCTGAGTTTTTTAATTCGATTGCAATATTTCTATAAAAAATACGTTCAGATATCTGGAAATTGATAAGTGTATATTCCTGCAACCCTTTCCTTGTATTTATCTTTAAAAATCTTAGACTCAAGTATGTAATCAGTCCTTGCAACGGTGTAAATGGTGTAAATCATTAGTAAACGATTTCATGTTAAGTATTAATTTCACAGTGAACCCACACGTTTGTTCAAGTTTTGCCAGATCAATGTGTTAGTATCTTTGGTGAAAACGTCAATATAAATATATTATTTCGCTATGGATGATGTCGGTCCTGGTGGTGTAGTGGTTACCATACTTGCTTCCTACGTCCAAGAACGCGGGTTCGAACCCGGCCAGGAAGGATGGATTTTTTTCGGGCGTAAAAATCCTAAGTTTGGCTTCCTTCAGAAGGGAAGTAAAACCGTGGGTCCCGTGTCGTACATTTACGGCACGAAAAATAACCTTTAGCCTGAAAGAGAGGCCTCTGAGCAAAATTTGTCGGCCGTTTCACGCCCTGAGTTGAATGGGACGCTGGTGACCTGAGCTGTTAAAGAGCGTCCATAAATAAATCAGTCAAAAAAAAAAAGCTATGGATGATAATGAAGACCAGTTATTACAAAGTGAGAGGAAGAAAGGAAAAAATTTTGAAATAGGTCATTATAGGCGACGACGAACTTTCCAGCAAATGTAACATGTTCTATCCCAAAATCGAAATGCTAATACTTCTACAATAATTTCTAAACGTGTGAATGTTTGTTGTCATATTATGTTAAATATTTCAAAATATGTAAATTAAATTTTATGTAAAGCATTCCTACTTGGTTTTTCATCAACTTTTTGATTTTCTTCGTCCATATATATATAGCATAAAAATAATATGTATTTACACTAAATCAAGGAGTACACCGCTTATACCATAGATCGTGCAGTTCGCTAGCACGGCAGTGACCTCGACATTATTCCAGTAGTGCACTAGTGGTGAATGACCTGCTCAAGGCTACGTTTATCAGCTGTGTTATACTGTGTCAGTTGCTGCCTTCTGTTCGAGCTGTAAAGACTAGAGTTTGTTTATTATTTACCTCAAAAGTGAAAGTTTATTCAATATATCTGTATTGTGTGTGAATTACATTAGATTATTCTATTAGTTCACTGAAATGCCTACCCAAAAATTCACGCTTGAATAAAGAATTTTTATGTACGATACATACGTAAAACCCGAATCATGCAGGCAGGTGTGTAGATAATTTCAGGAAAAATTCCCTGGTATTCCATTTCCAGGTAGAGAAACTTTTAGATGTCTGGTTAACGGCATCGCTAAACGCTAAACCTAAGAATCGAAAAAGAAACTTTCTAACGGAGGAAAAAATTAACGAAATTGTTGCATCATTCGAACACTCTCCAATGATGCCTCTAAGACGTATTGTACAGCAAGTGGGTGTTTCAGTAACCTCTTTTCATAGAAATATTAAACTTTTAAAATTGACACCCCTACATATTGACCATAGTTCATGACTAACAACCTCCTAACGACGAAAAACGAGTCAATTTCTGTAACTGGATTTTACAAAATATCGTTAACACTACTTTTGGTCAACATTTAATAATTTTTTTCAGATGGGAGCATGATCATTTAAATGGTCATGTTGCCTCACAGAACAATAGATATTGGAGCACAGAGAATCATGTATACCCCCTAGTAATATAGTGAACGCTCTGTAGCTAGCTGTAAACCCAAGTTTTATATTAAACTTCTTCCTTGATATTATTTTACAACAACTTGCATTCCAATATGTAAATTTCTTGTTTTTGTTAACATCCAAATATACAGCATTAATTGTAGTAGGCACCCCACTACATAATCTTCATGTTTTTGTGTTGTGTTTGACTGTTTTCTACATTTTTATAAACAATTTGTTCTTTATTTTTAATTTTCGATTTGTAGCTTTGCAACATTTAGACTAATTTCTGTATTTATATGCACTTTTTACAAAGTTGAAGCTGTCTCGGGCTCCCTGTCAATTACAGAGTAATTCAAATAATTAATATTTGTAATTTTAGAACCAGCAACTCTGTAATTATGTGCAAGTATGTTGTGCATTTTCTTTCAGTAGAGGAACTTTAATGAATAACTCGTATATGTAGAATTAATGTTGTATAGTATTTAAGTACACGCATAAAATGTAATTTTTGGTAATGTTTAAGAAATAATGTGTAGAAATGTAACAAGGTAAGGAAAAACTCTCCTCTTTCTCCAAACACAGACTTGGCAAAAAGTCAGACAATGCAAGATAATCCCTTCTGGAATGCAGTTGGGGTTGAAAATGCTCCGCCTCAGGGCAGAAACCGGCCTGTTTGGTGACAAAGTTACAGGTGTCCAAGTAAAAGAGTCGTTGATAATAACGTATGAAGTTTGTTTAAATTCATCTCTATCATGAATAGCGGAGCATTTGACTTGACAAAATTTTCCAGCTAATAGAAATGAAATTCAGTGAGGTAAGCACTCACCTATGAGAGTGTCGTTAACACAAAATTAGCGGAAGTATTTCGCGCCGTTGCCCGTGGATAGCGTCATTTTGTATGGTGTATAAAAGGGCTAGATTTTCCCAAAAAGGAAAAGTTTTGGGCCCAGATACGTGTGGCTGCCGTCAGTGGAAGAGCGGCGTAAGTACCAATACCGGTTCCGGCGACAACGAAACTTGAGAGCCATTCGCCACGTTAACTGCCGCTATACCATTGCGCTGCATTAAGAATTCAGTTAAATTAACAATTTCTTCACCACGGTCAGCGCAATAAACGTACGCGTTTGCCAAGATTACCTTGCCCCTGGTTCGACGAGAGACGTGTTTGCCCGAATATTCATGTTAAGGAGAATAAACGATATCAACAAGTAAATAACGAAGCGTTATTTGTCGTCACCTTCGCAATCACGTTCCGCTCAGGTCCGGTGGCTAGCTCACAGTCGCCAAAATTCAGCCAAACGCCCTCGAGATGGTCTCATCGAAGAAGAGTGTGGGGGTGTTTTGGGCAGCCGTGGCGAAACCTGCGATCAGCGGGCATAAAGTATTCACCGCAGCAACCATACAGCTCAATTTCCACCCCCACCCCCACCTATTAAATCCGTTTCCAACTACAGCCCAAAGTGGGGCCAATAATAAAAACAGCCCGCACCAACATTTTCTCTTCAGAGTCGTGTGTTGACTAGTCGGCGTTAAGAACATTTTGAGTGCCCAAATTATAGATAAATGGTCTTAAGATAGAGCTTTCATTTACACTGGAATAATAATAAAACGCATGATAATGCTACACTGTGTATTAATCCTATTAATTATTAGTTAATTTATTATTGTGCTATTGCTTAAACTATTTTAGCTACAGTGCTAATTTTCTTATACTTTACGATGTGCCATCTACAATAATCGGTTCTACTATTGTGTGTGAATATTTTTTTCTTTAAGCTTTATAATGCTTATTTCTGCAAAGTGTGAAATAATTCATTATGCTGGAATAGCCCATAGCTTTATACTGACTGAGTTATATTTTAGTTCAGAACTGAACGTATGTTTTAAAACTTCCTAATGATATTAAAGTTCAAAAATGTTAATATCAATCCACATAATTTTAGTGTTCCGCTAAACTATTTATGTGAGTCGAGTGCCCCTTCCAATCTCGCATGACTGCAATTAAACGTTAAATTGGTTTATTTTATAGCGTATTTTGTATGCACAAGTGAATTGCTAATCGTGTGTTGTATACCATGTCAATAATTATGTTAATAACTCTTTTGCTAATTAACTGTGCAGTGAAATGGTTCTGAAATGCATAATCGAGTACCAGATTTAGCAGAAAGCCAGTTTGGTCTCTTGACAGCAAAAGGCGGGTTTAACGTAGAACAGCACACGTCACGAAAAAACATGCAACATGTGAAAATATACTTCAACATTTACTGCAGGCAAACGTCCCATGTATGTCGGCAAGTATGCGAAAGCGCGATGATGATGATGATGATATTGGAGCTGTTAAGACGACTTGATCACGGCGCACCTTCACCCGCTTACGAAACAGTCAAAATGCGATTGCAGCGCTCTATATCAACGTGTCAAGGAAAAGGTTAGCTTTGTTATGCAGTATAAGTTAGGTGATCATTCCACCCTTTAGCAAATTATTTCTATACACAATAAATTCGCTCTCTACGTTAAAATCGGCCGTTAAATATGTCAGAGAGTTAGAGATTCGTTCAATTTATTTTTATCAATGCTACTAGCTTTGTTCTGCTATTCACATTCCTAAATTATACTTTGAAAATAGTGCAATGCGCATTACATTATGGCATAATCTACAAAAGCATTTTTTTGCTTCTCATGAGTTGCATGACAATTTATTAATATTTTTAAAAACAGGTATATGTGTATTAAAATCATATAATTAATTCATTTTATAAAGTTTTGTTTTCTACCTCAGTAACTTCTGTGGTAGTTAACTTAACAACAATAATTTCCCTAAGACTATCCACCGGTAATTTTTTTCCCCTCTTAATGGATTTTAGTACCTAAAATTAATTTTTTTTCCATATTATATGTCAACAAAATCCAGCCAATGGCACCACACGTTTCATCAGTGCTTCTAAAATTATGTCCATTAATTTATTTCAAACGCCTTGCACATTTTCCTCCATTCCTCAGAAAAAAAGTATATTCTGCTAATAAAAACATCATCATATATAGAGAGTGCCAAAAATGTATACACCCTTCAAGCAAAAAAAAAAAACTGTGTTAACATAACAAAACTGAATTCACACAAACAGAAAATAATGAGCGCTAATCATCCAAGAATTTTACAGTTACAGTTACAACAGTTGCTCCCACACCGGAACATCGCCACGGTTGGCCGAGGTCGTTAAGGCGCGGACTCGTGAGCGGGAGGTCTGGGGTTCCAATCCCACAAGAACTGTCCTCTCTGACTGAGGTTTTTTCCAGGTTTTCCTCAGTCCTCATAATTGGCAAATGACGGGGAGGAACCCTAAACTTAGGCCTGGACCGTTTCCTTCCTTAAAAATAAATCCTTTCCCAATATATCATTTCATTTCATATATCATCAGTGTTCATCACCTGTGGTGCCTCTGTAGCAAAAACGGGCATTAAATACCATTCATTCATTCCCACCATCGGCGTCGATACACTTTTGAGTACGTTGAACTACTGATTAAGTAACGTTTGCGAAATTGTCCTCAGCGATTGCAGCACATGCTTTTTCAATTTCTTCCGGAAGTGCTGTCAGTGTAGCTGGTTTTCTACGATATACAACATTCTTAAGAGTTCCGCATAGGTAGAAGTCCAACGGAGTTATATCCGGAGAACGCGGTGGAAACTCAATCGGACCTCTTCGTCCTATCCAGTGCCTTGGAAGATTGTCATCAAGGTACGCACGTAATGTGGTGGTGCACCATCCTTTTGGAAGTAAAGTTTCTCTTTTCATTGGTGGGTATGACGGAAACTGCTTCTGGTCATGTGTTTTTTACAGAGAAGAGTATTGCGAACTCATATAATGATAAATCATGGACAAGAGTGAGTATGGATAAAGAACATGGCAAACCATCAATGTAGAACAAAACGATAAGACAAACATAAATTTTGGCTTTAATCGCAGTCAAGAGTCCAACTGAGCGATGTATTTGGGAGGTCCCGGATTGAAATCTGTTGAGGCCGGCGGTCCTCACCTTGTTTGTTTTGTTCCGTAGTTTCCCCATATCGCTTAGGTGGGTTTTGAAATGGGATTTTCTTATCCACGCATATTCCAATCTACATTTCATAAAATTTCAAAATCTTGGTTCTGTTACCAGGCTGAAATGCCAAGGCAAGTTGAACTAATGCAGTTTATGCTGGCTTGCACTCCAGAAAACGGTCGATCTCGACGTCTGGCACGGAAGCGGCCTAATGAGGGGTTTGAACTCTTTGGAGAACGGGTTTTTTTAATGTTGTTTAAGGCGCATTTTTACTCCTGAGGCACCACAGACGGTGAACACTGATGATACATGAG
The DNA here is from genome assembly GCA_030762175.1 of Metallyticus violacea. Lineage (NCBI taxonomy): Eukaryota > Metazoa > Arthropoda > Insecta > Mantodea > Metallyticidae > Metallyticus > Metallyticus violacea. The sequence continues at coordinate 87,441,240 of CM060840.1, read as the reverse complement.
ATGAAATAATAAGTTGGGAAAGAATATTTTTTTAAGGAAGGAAACGTTCCAGGCCTAAGTTTAGTGTACCTCCCCGGCATTTGCCAGTAATGAGGACTGAGGAAAACCTGCGAAAAAGCCTCAGTCAGATAGGACGGTCTTGGCGGGATTCGAACCCCAGGTCTCCTGCTCGAGAGTCCGCGCCTTAACGACCTCGGCCATCAGTGGCGGCATAGAGTGATACATGAAGGATGCCAACACTACTGCTTTATTATTCTTTGGTACATGGGAAGTCAACTTCATTTTATTACTGAAACCACACAATTCTGAATTCACTTCTCCAGTTTTATGTGAGCTATCTCTTTCTTGTTTTTCTTCACAGTGCCTACAAATGTGAGACACGGTATTGCCAGCAGCTCAATGGATGCAAATCATTTATAAGCGGTGGTGATCCTATTTGAATTTTGAAGACGATTTGTCAACTGAATAACAGTTTGCATTGGTTTCATAAGTTTACTTTTATCATGTGTGAGTGTTATATCATCAGAATCCTTTCCAGCTATGAGTAGGTGTTGTGAACACATTCACTTCTTGCATCTGTCAAGCAACGATCTAGCCATGTTTGGGTGGCGTCTCACGGAAATACATTTTAAATTTGCTTCAGCCACTGAAACCTGCTAACATTTCTTTCTGTATAAAGTAAGCAAAAAGATATGCAACCACAGCTGGCGGATCAATTTTTTCCCTCTTTTCTGCGTCAGATGGGTTGTCAAATCTGAGGCATGCTCGTAAAAATGCAAACCTGTTCTTGAATGATTCACAAAAGCCTTAAATCTTCGTGATTAGATTTAAACTCTGTAGTATAAAGCAAAAGACCAAAGAATGCCTTGCTTAGATAGTGAACGTAGTGATTATCCTTTATTTCTCTTTATTGTTTCTAATTTTTGTATTTATCCAGTAACATAGCATCCGTATCAAGAAAATTCCACACCACACTCGTTAAACAGAAGCTACATAATAATTTTGTGTTGCCTTGATCTAAATGAAGGAAGTGTTTCTTTATCTGACCACTTAGAAACGATTTTTTTCCATAGAAGTTTATTGGAATCTCATTGGATCCATAAGCCTATCACTTTTTGTTTGTAAAACCTGTTCTTTGTATTTTCTCTCATCATTGTCTAGCGCAAATTCTTCGTCACAATCGCGTACTTCTTTCTCTGACCATTGCATTATTAATCTTTCAACCTAATCCCTTGGGAAGGACCGGCCACCGACGACATAGCTGACACCCAGATGTGGTGTCAGAAGATATCACAAGCACCTAATAGGAAAACTGCAACTAAACGAACGCACACGCACTAGCAGCCAACAATGCAGGATTACGTGCCCGCGCAGCTGTGTAAACCAACTAGTTTAAAAAATACAAACAGTACTGCCAACCTCTGAGGTCTGACAGACCATAGCTGGGTGATTAAGGGTTTACATCCGAACAGGACTTTTTGAAAAAAAATACTAAATAAACAGTTTGTAGAAGTTTGGGTACGTAATATTAAGGCTTTTTTTTTTCGTTAATATTTTCGTAGTTATGAAATAGAAAAGCGTACTTGGCAAGACTTCCTTTGAACCAATTTTTCTGCAAAATATATCTAAATTATTGTATACATAACTTATTTCATAACTCTAACTATATACTATTTTAGAGTAGACGTAATAATAATAATAATAATAATAATAATAATAATAATAATGTGATTAAAGCGGAATAATTTTCTGCTAGAACGTTTTAATTATTTAAACTGATTGTTTAAATGTTGCGTTACCCTTATACGAATGATTAGTTTATGCCAAAACTAATAAACCAAGATAACCATCATTATTTACCAACTTTTAGGAAATAATAATGAATTTTAACATTAGTTAACATAAGCCCAACCGAAAAAGTGTGTCATCATTCAATATGGACACAACGAAAAGGAAAGTAATAGATATTCATGTTACATTTTCTGATCATCTTGTCCGTTAGAAAAAGATTTTGAATGCTAATCAACGGAACACTTCCCAGAATTTCCCAATTCCCCTAATACTTGTCAATATAAAACCTCCATTACATTTTTTTTTAAGCCGATCAACCTTTTATCTCTGGAACTGCTTCTAAATTTAGTTAATTTTGTTTTTTCGATTTTAGCTAGCACTTAACGGTCCTGGATGGTCCTGGTGAAAGTCGAAACACACTCACGAGTTCGCCCCTCGGTCATTCGTGGCGCTATAATTAAAAATACTAGTAATGCCACTTTTAACTGACATATGCTAAAAAAAAGTACTTTGTGTGTTGTGAAGTTAATAAATATACATTTTATTTATTTATTTATTGAACATTACTAATTTCCCATTTACAATGTTCACTTAATCAGATACAATTCTTACAATTATACAAAACAAAATAAAATAAATCAAATTTGACAAATAGTTACAAAAACAAAACAAAAAATGTATAATGTTGGTACGTGATAAGTTAATCAATGTATATTTTGTAATAAATTATCACAGGTTAAAGCGAAAGTGTTAGGATTCATATTGAATATATCACCAATTAAATAATGTAATTTATTATATAATGTTTGCATTCTAAGCACAGGAGAATATTTATAGCCATCAGTATTAACCCTTAAAACAAAAAAGATATTACGAATTTTGTTTGGTGTGATATTTGGAACATAAAAGCATATTGATTGTCTTAGGTTTGAATCATCAACCTTATTGTGTATTAGTTTGTAAAGGAAAAGTAACAAGTGACGATTCCTTCTGTAAGATAAATTTTGTTACTGAAATAATTGAAGTAAACTGTCATAAGAAATTAAATTAGAAAAAAAAAACGATTTTTTTAAATGCATTCTTTAGAAATTTGCGTTGAATTTTTTCAATAAGTTTAACAGATTTGTCAATGTAAGGGCTCCATATAATAGAAGCATATTCAAGTTTAGATCTGACAAATGAATGAATTTTGTAATATAACTCCTTTTTCGATTTTCGGAAAAATAAAAATTTAAAACATCAGTATCCATTTTGGTTTCTAAATATTCCAACATATTTCTCAAATTAAGTTTTGTAAAATATTTATACGAAAGAAAGAAAAAATTTAAACAAAAAGAAAAATGCAGTTTTAAATATTTTTTTAATATAAAGCTGGGGGGTAGAGTAGAAAATACAAAGAAGGCTAATGCATGTTTATAACTGAATATTATTAGACGCAAAACCCAGGTAAAATGTGTTAAACGTGCACAGCAGCATCAAGATCGCTTTGTCCAGTTGCCTGTAACCAAAGCAAGAGCACCTGGTTCTGCTTGAGTCGACTACAACGTCGCCTTCCGAAGTTATATGACGGAATTTCTCAGAGGCGATGCAGGTAGACAGACAGACAGCAAGTACAGACCAGTTTTAATGTGTTTTTGACCTACCACTATATAGCAGAGAATGCACCCTCTAAACACGATAAGAGCGAGAAAAACAAAGAACAAGAATGGAACTAAGAGAAAAGAAAAACAAAAGCCAGCACACTCGTCGACAAACAGAAAAAGAAGACAGAAGGCCATAAAACTGCACCCGCCAAATAAGTGGCAGTGAGCTAGGTCTGGGACGACCGCAGTAAAACAATAGTGCGCCGAGATGCATGTGTGAGCACACGGACCGAAACTTGTTCTGCTGTTTTTATTACTTAACTTTCTTATTCTCTCCGCCGTCTGGGATATGACTGTGGAAAACTGGAAAGGGGTCTGTAAATTAACACGCTCTCCTCATAAATGCTTATTCCTTTATCTTTTATTTCTACTTTCTTTTCTTCAATTTCTAAGTAGACGCATTTTTCTAGCTGTAGAGAAATGTCCTCTACTATATGAAATAATATTAAGAAATTATTACGGAACCTGCACATCATTAACTATTTTTTAATGTTTTTAACGCCCGTTTTTACTACTCCACAGGCGGTGAACACTGGTGAGTGAAAGGAAATGATAAATTGGGAAAGAATTTATTTTTAAAGAAGGAAACGTTCCAGGCCTAAGTTTACGGTACCTCCCCGGCTTTTGTCAATTATGGGGACACCTGGAAAAAACCTCAGTCAGGGAGGACAGTCCTGGCGGTATTGGAACCTCGACCTCCCATCACGAGTCCACGCCTTAACGACCTCGGCCACCCGTGACGGTATCATTAACTATTTTAGTAATCTAAATATTTTATTCCTGTGACATATTGAGGGCATAGACGAGAATTTTGCTTATATTCGATTATTTAGTTATATTTACTCAAAATATTTGCTCAAACACAGAGAAAAATGTCTCATACGCAGTTTCCCAACTCATGCAATGCAAACATCATTCATATTTCATAATCATTAATCCACAATCCTGAAAAATCAAACAGTGGAAACCGAAGATTATTTAGTAACAATAATTTAAGGCATTATTTACTGAATATGTGTAACAATTCTTATTTCAAAAATGAATCATTGGATTCATACCTGCAATAGGTCATTCTTGCCTTTGATGAGTCGGTCTTGATGGCATAGTAGTAAGCACACTTGCCTCCCACCACCACGGGTGGCCGAGGTCGTTAAGGCGCGGACTCGTGGTGGTCTGGGGTTCGAATCCCGCCAGGACGTCCTCCCTGACTGAGGTTTTTTCCAGATTTTCCTCAGTCTTCATAAATGGCAAATGCCGGGGAGATACCCTAAACTTAGGCCTGGAACGCTTCCTTCCTTAAAAATCCTTTCCCAATATATCATTTCATCTCATCAGTGTCCACCGCCTGTGGTGCCTCAGTAGCAAAAACGGGCGTTAAACACTACTAAAAAAAATATGCTTCTAAACCCCAAGATCGCTAGTTCAATCCCGGCGAGGATCGATGGATTTTGTCGGGCGTAAAAATCTTAAGTATGTCTTCCTTCGGAAGGGATGTAAAGCCGTGGGTCTTGTATCGTAGATTTACGGCACGAAAAAGAACCTCAAGCCTGAAAGAGAGACCTCTGAGCAAAATTAGTCGGCCGTTTCACGCCCTGAATTGAATGGGACGCTGATGACCTGAGATGTTAAAGAACGTCCGAAATAAACAAAAATCACAAAAACATCAGTTCAAAATTACTGCATAGAAATATTTTACAAAGACTAATAATAATAATAATAATAATAATAATAATAATAATAATAATAATAATAATAGGTTTTTTACAATTCCTACTTTATACTAAGAATTATTTAATTGCCTGTTTTAATCACAGCAGTGAGAAGGATGCATAAAGCTTCCCAAAATATAATAAATGTATAAATAAAGAATTGCCATTAAATAGGAAAAAGATTTTTTTACATCAACTTAAATCATTTATATATATATTACTTCGTCATAATTTGTCAAAAAAACGTATTATCTATTGATAATTTATCCTACAAAATAATTTTTGTAAATGAAATTTCATTTAGTCACAACTGGGATATCTCTTGGCTGTTATCGATAAATGTTCTGCTTACGTAAATAGGACATGCACATTAACCGAATTTGTTAGAACTGCACGCTATACCGCTTAAAAGCGCAAAAACAACGGTGGTCATTTTCAAGTTTTACTATATCGCTATAGAAGAAGATAAATTATTTCAGAAATGGATTATTATCTTGGAAATTATATCCGTCTTGATGGTACAGTTACATATATGATGTATATTGTAAAGATTGAGTGTTTTATCTATTGCCTTTTTCACATAAACTTTTATACCTGTATTGTTTATTTGTTTTTAGTTGAAAAGTGCAATTCAACTAAATTGTTTATACCAGCGTTTCTCAAACTGTTGCCTCACTGAGGTATGCAAGGCTGTCTCTCGGGGGGGGGGGGGGGTCACGAAGCATTAGGTACCGTTAATGGAATTTATTCTTGAATGTGTGGACCAAAACAATGAATTACGACCACACGAAAAATGATATAAATGTTTAGGTTCATTTATTGACACAATCTAAATTAGAATCAAATGTTCGTTGAGAGGGAGTTTGCAACAATTAGGTCGGCCGAAAACAGTACGCTCATATCGACACCTAAGAGAACAGCTGGCAAGTGTAAGTAATATTTAAGAGTGAAAACCTTAATATTAATGTTAAAAAGTAGATTACTATTATTGTTGATAATTATTTAGGCTAAATGCAACAATATAGTACATTAATTATTACAATAAACTGAAAAAAACAAATCCAAAAGAAAGTAGTGAATCTCTCGGGAGTGAAGTACATAGGCTATCAAAAACGCTCTGAAACATTTTCGTAACAACTTACTTGCATGAAAACTTATTCTCCGCATTCATTGTCTTAAAAGTTAAATACATAAATCGCGATTTAAAAACTGTTCCAGTAAGTTCGTTAAATCACGGCTTGTAATCAGTGATTGATGCTGTACTATCATAAATGGTTCTGCTACAGCCCGTAGTGAGCCTTAGCGACCGCTGCTTTCTCTACCTTCGTCTTACGACTTAAATTGATATAGGGCAGTGTTGCACTGCCGCATGCAATCAGCATGCCGGCACACGCCGGTCGCCTATCATGCGGCTCCCTAGATCGAAGAACGCCACCCCTTCATTAGGCAACTTTCCTCATGAGTTTTGGTGAATCCCGTTCCAAGACCTTCGTAACGAAGAAAGTTTTATAAGCAGGTGATGGAAATCGAATCATTTGATGGTTTGTGCGTTTTATATTATGTTTATTGTAATGTTATTGTTATAATGACTATTGTTGTGTAACAATACACAGATAGATAGGTGGATGGATGGATGGATGGATCGGGGGGGTTTAATGGAGTTTTAGAACCCTCCAGCTCATCAACCTTAAGGCTTATTGTGCTACCCCATTGGGAGGGGCGCCTTCATTGATTTCCCAAAAGCCTGCTCCTTGTACAAGTGTTTTGGTTCCAATGTTGGCGTCCTTTACCAGATCTTCGCTGGTTATAGAGAAAACTAGTCCCTTTCTTTCCAGGATTTAACACTTAAACATGATATGCAAGGCAAATTCCTGTTTACACAATCTGCAAGTGAGCTCATCTTTAGAGATGTTTCCTGAAGTGACCATATTCAGTGATTAACAAAATTACTTTTCTTATGCCTCTTCTTTCCAATTGGAGAAGGGATGTGGAGAGATTACTGATAGGACATAGGATACATTTCCGAGCTTGGGTTTGTCCAGAATAGGTTTGCCTTTTGTTAATCCCCAATCCATATGTTAACAGTACGGGTGCTGACTCCAACCATGGGCTCAGATCCAAAAAAAGATACATCAGCACCCCTTTTTGCCAACAGATCTGCCATCTCATTCCTATAAATGCCCTGGTACCCCAGCATTCGCCGCAGTTTAAGCCTGTTGCGGACGCCAGACCAGACAAGGCATTTGACACTCCCATATACGTTTAGATTTCGCCTGGTCAGAAGAAAACGCTTTTTAAGCACTTTAGCTATCTGAGAGGTTAAGAATACTTTTATCCCTTCCCCAATCCTCTTTTAGAACAGTTCAGGACAGCAAAAACTTCTACTTGAAAAACAGTGCAATATTTGCCAAGGTTAGTCCTGAAGTTAGTCCTTGGGATCGACGAATACACAGCTATAACAAAAAGGCAAATACTGTTGCATTTATTTGATTGTTTATATCTTTACAGTTGTAAGTCAGCGGTGAACAACTTTAGAAAATATATAGGAGGCAAATTTAGGATTTTTAACTTTGAGTTAGGGTCTGTGGCAAGCGGCCAAGGAAAGTTTGAGAACCATTTGTTTACCAATGCCAGTAATAAGAACCAGGAACATTAAACTACCCTTCTTCAAAGAAAATATTATCAATAAACCACAAAAAAGAAAAAAGTGGGGAAGCTTTTGCTTTTGGAGCCAAATGTAGTCTTATAGGCACGTAATGTGTAGTCATTTTTTAATGGTGTTTAACGCCCGTGATAGTACTGAGGCACCACCGGCGGTGGACACGAATGATACATTAGAAAATACATTATACATTAGAATATATATATATATATATATATATATATATATATATATACATTCATTTGATTTGATTTGGTTAATTTACAGACGCTCTTTAACAACTCAGGTCATCAGCGTTCCATTCAAATCTGGGCGAGAAATGACCGAAAAAGTTTGCTCAGAGGCCTCTTCTTTCAGGCTTGAGGTTCTTTATGGTGCCGTAAATGTACGACATGGGACCCACTGCTTTACTTCCCTTCCGAAGGAAGCCATACTTAGGATTTGTACGCCCGAAAAAATCTATCGGTCCTGGCCGGGATCGAACCCGCTACCTTCGGTGAAATTATGTATTGGGGAAAGTTTTTTAAGGAAGGAAATGTTCCAGGACTAAGTTTAGGGTCCCTCCTCAGCTATTGTCACTTATGAGGACTGAGGCAAACCTGGAAAAAAACTCAGTCAGGGAGGAGGGGTCTGGCGGGATTCGAACCTCAGACCTCCCGCTCACGAGTCCGCGCCTTAACGAACTCGGACACCCGTGGCGGTTTGTATAATAAAGAAAAGAATAACATAAATATGTATCAGAGCGGTCAATCTTCAGTAATTTTTTATCTGTTGGTCTGTCACCACCTCTGCAATAGATGTATTTCTGTATTTGCTCTGACCTGGTGGTGTAGAGATAAACTATACTTGCCTCCTAAACCCAAGATCGCGGGTTCGATCTCGGCCAGAAGTAATGGATTTTTCGGGCGTAAAAATCCTAAGTATGGCTTCCTTCGGAAGGGAAGGGAAATAAAGCCTTGGGTCCCATGTCGTACATTTACAGCACGATAAAGAACCTCAAGCCTGAAAGAAGAGACTTCTGAGCAAAATTTGTCGGCCGTTTCACGCCCTGAATTGAATGGGACGCTGATGACTTGAGATGTTAAAGAGCGTCCATAAATAAACCTAATTCTGCTCTAACCACCATGTAAAAGTTTTACAAGACAAAGTAAAGGCTAGAAAATTAAGTTTACACAAAAAATATAACAAAGCATATTTCTATTATGAAGAAACGAACAAGGGAATTCACTCTTCATATAGCTCGTGCTAAGCCAGAAGTCTATACAGAGCAACTGTTGTTTCTACTAAGCCACTTTTTAATGCAATCCTGATCGGCAGCATCGTTCGTTTTTATGAGTGAAAACCTTGTCACAGATGCAGGCCTACCTCGAGTTCTTCTTAGAAATCCCCTCCTGCAAGTGATCTTTAAAAATATAAAGTTTCTCCGTCGACTGGTCAGGAACCAGAAAAGAAATAAAAAATGGTTGAATGGCAGACAACATTACTGACCTAGGCTAAAGCTATAAACCTGCTGCATAGCCAGGTAGACAAGAGCTAAGGCGAACGGATGTCCGCATGAGCTGAAGAATATCAACTCGCGACGCAACTGGAATAAAGAAGTCGTGTTGTCCGTCTGTACGTTGGGTTCCCTGACCTACGCCATTGTTTGTGTGCATACATAAGCCTTGCGCGCGCCACACCTTATGGCACCAAATGAGGCCATTCTGCATAAAATTAACACTGTCTTCAGTTTATATTGGTCACATCTGTCTTAAACGTTGATTTGAAATGAAGTAATTGTTTCAAATGGTTTATTAATACACTTTTCTAAAGATGTCATGCTGTGGATATTTCATAAAATGCATAAATCGTGAAAAAGTGTTTGTAAAATATAGTTTACGGTCTAGTTAACTTTTTACCAGAATTATTAAAGTTTATGGGTACTCTTTTCCCTCATTTTTAATGATTAAAAACGATTGCTTTGATGATAAACCACGTGAAGGGCGTCCACAAAATGCAACAATATCAGAAATCGATGTTCAAATACATACAAGGGTAGGTCCATAAGTTTCCGGCCTTGCTAAGATACAGTTGCATAAAGAAGGCTGTGTAGAAGAGTGTAACATGTTCAGAATTGAGTATCGAGCTGATATTAAGTTCTTCACCAAAGAACTTACTCCAAATGAAATTAAACAGCGATTTAACGGTGTATATGGGGAAGCATTCCCTTCATATTCTACCGTAAAAGAATGGGACAAACCTTTTCGAATGGGTCGATAAAACATTAAAGACGAAGAGCGTGCAGGTCGGCCTTGGAGGTGCTCACTCCTGAGAACCTTGTGGAAGGAGAAATTATGGAAGATCGGCGGCTCACAGTTACAGAAATAGCGGCATGGTTGGGCCTTTCTAAAACAACAGTCCTTCAAATTATTCATGAACATTTAAACAGGAATAAGGATAGTGCAAGATGGGTGCCTAGACTTTTTCCTCAGTTCAAAAGCAGCAACGAGTCATCTGTTGTCAGGCATTTTGGAGCTCTGCCGGCAACGAGATAGAAGTTCTGCAAACCATTGTTACAGGAGATGAAACTGTGGTCCTCTTTTATGATCCCTTGTCCAAAAGAGAATCAATGGAGTGGCGTAAACTTGGCGAAGCACCGCCTCTAAAGGACAGGGTCACTCAGTCTACCAAGAAGACCATGGCCACAATCTTTTGGGATTGCGAAGGAATGTTCTTCATTGACTTCAAGGAGAGGAACACCACAGTAAATGAGGAGTACTATGCTGGCCTACTGCACAGACTACGTGCTTCCATCAAAGAGAAAAGGCGAGGAAAGCTGAGTGGTGGTGTGCGCCTTCTTCACGACAACGCGCCTGTGCACACAACTCTTGTTGCAAAGGAAGCTGTGAAGAAATGTGACTTCAAGGAGGTCGACTATCCACTCAACAGTTCAGATTTAGCTCCCTGTGACTATTTCCTCTTCTCAAAACTCAAGAAGGACCTTCGAAGAAGGAAATTTAAGTGTGACGAAAAAGGGATGGATGCTGTTTATGCCCATTTTGCAGACAAGATTTCTGACTATTTTGGGGTCGTGATTGAAATGTTAATTCAAATATGTGAGAAGTGTATTGCAATAAAGGTAACTATATTGAAAAGTAATATATAGTTTTTTGCCTGTATCTTACCTAGAAAATGGAAACTTATGAACCAACCCTCATGTATGATATTAGATGCCCGGCCAATTAAAGTGCTTGAAATTGCTGTGAGTTACATATGAAAACTCTATGCACCGCACTTGCTAGCAGCAGATCAAACACCCAATCATGTGAAAATATCTGAAACAGCAGCAACAGGTTTGACTTTGTGCGTCGACTTAAAGAGATTTGAATCCACTATCACTCTCCGGAACGGAAACAGCAGTCAAAACTTGGACAGAAGTCGCTTTGGCTCAGTGCCAAGGAAGACAAAGTCGGTTCCAACTCCAGGAAAGGTTATTAGCACCAGATTTTTTTGGAACGCTAAAGGAATTTTACCAATCGATCATATTCAGAATAGTAAAACCATAACTACAATTATTTCAATCTTTTAAATTAACTAAATAAAAAATCGTAAGATAATATCTAATTTGCACTTTTTTTTTACCCCATAAATATGTTGCACCAGCCCACAAAAGTGTTTTAGCGTTGGGAGTTTTGAAATATGATCGTTTTAGTATTCAGGCCCCATATTAGGTTACTTCTGACTTTCAACTATTCCCAAACCTTAAACTGTTCCTCGCTGGTTAAGGTTTTTCACCGAATCAAAAGACGATCACAGCTGTGGAAAAATAGTTTACAGATCTTAGAGGAAACTACTTAAGAGATGGGATAGTAGATTTGGAACATTGTTGAATAAAATGTACTCATAACATTGGGAGATAATACTGAAAAACAAAAATAATATTCTGTTTTAAAGTTCGTTCCCATATTATTAGCCCTAGAAATTTTCAGACCGCCCTCGTATATTAAACAAAAAGTATGGCATGTCTCAAACGATGGCACCATGAATATTATTATTGTATAGTTTAGGCATTTTGTATTAAACATTCAATAACTGCTGGACACGCAAGAGATATAACTAGATCAGGCTTTCGTCCTATGCCATCAATAGTAGCTGGAAACTACCACAAGACGCCTCCGAGTTTTCAAATGTTTTTGTTTTTATTTTATAACTAAGACATTATATTTTAACTGAAATGAGTAAGAAGGAAGGTATCAAAATTGAACATTTGTGTTGGTGTAAACTTTAAGCAATGCTATTACTTCTTAAGAAAGTATTGTTCTCAGCTTTTTCGCTGTCTCATTGAGCTCTAAAAGGCTGTCAATAACGAAGACACACCCCACAATTGCTTAACGTCGAGTTTGGAAAAGGGTCATTATATTTCTTTGGTAAACAAACTAAACAAATAACATGAAATTACACAGTTTAACCTTTAACCCAGAGACTGAGGCAATGATATAACATCAAGAAAGCTCTGTACTTCATAGAAGCATTGTATCTACGTACTTTGTTATCTTTTTCTATTCTCATTTGGTCCTAAAGCCCGGGATGATCCTTGGCCAGCCGCAGCGACTTCTGCTTCTTTTACCTCCGTCTTACGATTTCATTGTTAGAGGGCAATGCGCCAATTAAGCGACTTTCGTGATCGAAAAACGCCACCAGGTAGCTTCCCATTTGTCCTTATTAGATTAGGTGGACCTCCTGGCCAGCGGTATGCAACGCTAACCACTAGACCAAGGAGGCGGTCTATATAAATAATTTATTAAACTAAAGTAAATAGTATCATTAGTAAATACTTTTGGATCAACCTTCCAAAAATACTTGAAAGTGAAGGTGGGCCATTTTCAACCCTTACTACCTACTGTGTGCTAACTTTTACAGACGGTTGGTTCTAGCACTAAGCAAATATGCATACCATCCAAAAATATTCTACCTCATATACTCGCATATCTGTTTTCTTTATTATATTATGAACATTTATATATTTACTAAAAAATGAATCGATTCTTTTTCTTTTAAAAATGAAACATTGGATGTTTACCAACAATGGCTCATTCTCTCATTTGATGTGTGCGTTTTCGGGTGCTTTGAAAGACACGACATTATAATGGTACTAAAGAATATACATACATGTATAGGTATATTTACTACATTTATAAATGTGCTCATGCACATACCCACAATATAATAATGGAAACTGATACATATGAGGCAGAATTTTTGGAAGGTATGGATAAATGTTTAAACCTAGAACCAACCGTCTGTAAAAGTTAGCGCAAACCAAAATTCCCCGGGGGGAGAAAAAATATTGATTTCAGAAAGCTCAAAACTTAAAAATAAATAAATAAACATGTTTACAATCTGAAGAGAGGGTAACAACGTAATGCATATTAATTTCATTTTTATAACTCTAAAATTGCCATAAAATACAGCGGGTGATAAAAAACGTATACACACTTCAAGGAAAGAAAAAACTGTGTTAACATAACAAAACTGAATCCACACAAACAGAAAATGATGAGCACTAATCATCTTAGACTTTTACAGTTACAACAATTGCTCAAAATGCCCATCGTCGGCGTCAATAAACTTCTGAGTACGTTGAACTACTGATTGAGCAACGTTTGCGAAAGTGTCCTCAGTGATTGCAGCACATGCCATTTCAATTTCTTCCCGAAGTGCTGTCAGTGTAGCTGGTTTTCTACGGTATACAACATCCTTAAGAGTTCTCCATAGGTAGAAGTCCAACGGAGTTAGATCCGGAGAACGCGGTGGAAACTCAATCGGATCTCTTCGTCCTATCCAATGCCTTGCATAGTGCCTAGGATAGTGCTTTGGATCCAGTGCGCGGGGCTTATTGCTGTGCGAGGTCTCACAATTCTGCCCTTATGAATATCGCTTACAGAACCACGAGTCTCAAATTTGTCTCGGATGCGTGCAACTGTTGCTCGCGTTGGCGGTTCTGTTCTGTGCACACCTCTCCATTGCCTTTGAACTTCAACAACATTCTCGGTTTTCCAATACCACTTCAAAATTCCTTTCCGCTATTTAAACGATAATCTTGGCTCCAATTTGTTGTAGCAACGCTAGCATAACTTAATGTGAGTCATGTGTGTTTACAGAACATCATACAATATTCTTGTCTTCATTTGTTCATTGTTGATTTACCTGTCATGTAGCAACACTATCATAATGTGAGTCACATCTGTTTACAGAACATCATACTACACATTACTCTTGTTTTTCGGTCCAACTTAAAAATATATTAAATAGATATCTACTGTGAAAGTGAGCATACATTTTTTGGCACCCTCGGCATGTTTTGAAAGAGAGCCACTGTATGAGCAGAAAAATAATTGTATTTGGAGTGTTTAAATTATTTTAGTCACAAGAAATTGGTGATAAACGCTATTAAACTACTCTCTATGTAAAAATGCGTATAAAATAGATAACGTGATTTTGTGAACATTAAATAACTGATAGTAAACCGAACAGTATTTGAACCCCAGAAGCTTTCTTTTTATGTACTAATACAAAACTGGACCTAAAAATAATAATAATTTTGATAAGACTTCCACTGCAAAACTCAATTAAATCAGCATATGAATACAACACTCCTTGGTCATAATGTGCACATGGACATCATTTTAGGAATAACATAAACGAAAACTTTATATTTGAATATAAACAAAATTATAAAAATTGGACCTTGTAGTTTTGGAATTATTACAATGATCTCAGAAAATAGCATTTATAACAACATCTAAATTAAAATTCGCATTAGTAAGAGAATGTATTAAATATAAATTTGCTCGTAATCCATGAATTTTTGGATCTCCTTAGCAGTAACTGTAAGCATGTGCAGATAGGGACAGATGCATAATTATTACTGTTATAATTTTCAATTTTTGTCCTAAAGTAAGACCTCTTAAAAATATTAACATGTAATTGTACCTCGAGCTTATGGGGAAGTCATCTGAACTGGAATTATTGGTTTTATGTAGGATTCAGTTGTAGTTTGTATTTGACGTATGCTTTATCGAGGCAGGTAAAACGACAGGTTGACAGTCGTAACGTTACGTTCTCATTACTTTCGCGCAGTCAATGACGTCAGAGACACGCATTTATGAAAAAAAAAGTTTTCAAAAATGAACGGTAAAATTAAATTCCTGTTAAAATGACTTAAAAAGAAATATTTGTTTGATTATTGCAACGTACATTAAGATATATAAACATACAATTAAAACATGTTGCTTTAATACGGGAAACGCCTATGTGTGATAGCATTATTTTTAGACTAATAAGTATATATTTTAAACTTTTATTTTTATAACTACCAGAAAGTTAAGACTATTTCACACGTCACTGTTAGCATTCTTTATCTATTATCACAAAAGGCTTTGAGATTGCCGATAAATATCCAGATGATATTTATTATGACTATTTCACGAATAAAATAAGAACTTAAATATACTTCCTGTGTGTTTAAGTTCTTTCAATATTGTAATAATCGTACTTTTGTGTTATGAATACTTAAGCTTTTCAAGCCATGTAGCAACAGACGAATTCGATTATTAGTAATGCCAAAAGAGAAGACCCAAATACGGGGTTGGGACTATTTCATGAATAGAATTAAAAAAAAAGTATTATATATTTGAAATTCGCGCACCAATTATATAAAATGCTATAGGACGCTGATGACCTGAGATGTTGAAGAGCGTCCGTAAATGAACCAAATGGATCAATCACAACTGTGACTTCATTTCTGTCGCGACTCAGTACTTGCCATATGTGACTTAGAAAGCGAAACATGTTCAGAGACAGCAAATAAGGTGCTGAGTTTGTTTACCAAAATTACGAATCGATAGTGCAGTGATGGTGGTGGTTTAAGTGCTCCCTGAAATAGAGGAATGAGTGAGTTCTAATGCCAACTCACTTGTCGGCCAGACATTGTAGTACACGCACACGAGTAGCAAAGGGTTGTTTATTTGGAATACCCGCACAGAGAATAGGCAGACTACATTCTTCTGAATCATGAAGGTGATATGTGTGGGAAGAGTGGCAGGAGGAACCGGAGTACCCAGAGAAAACCTGGCCAGGCGATGCTTCACTCGCCACAAATCCCACTTATAGCCGCTGGAAATCCAACCCAAGTCTCCTCGGTGAGAGACGAACAGCCGCTTCCGATGTAAATTACGAGGGCAGTCCAGTAAGTTTCCGGCCTAACCATTTTCTAGGTATAATAAAGACAAAAACTATATATGCCACTTTTCAATATATTTACCTTTATTGCAATACACTTCTCACATGCTTGAATTAACATTTCAATCTCTCCCCCACCGCCACAGGTGGCCGAGGTCGTTAAGGCACAGACTCGTGAACGGGAGGTCTGGGGTTTGAATCCCGCCAGGACCGTCCTTCCTATCTGGGTTTTTTTCCAGGTTTTCCTCAGTCTTCATAACTGACAAATGCCGGGGAGGTACCTAAACTTAGGCCTGGAACGCTTCCTTCCTTAAAGAAAAAATATCCTTTCACAATATATCATTTCATGTATCTACAATGTCCATCGCCGGTGGTACATCAGTAGTAAAAACGAGCATTAAACACTACTCAAAAAAAAAATCTCCCTCCCCCCAATAGTCAGAAGTCTTGTCCGCAAAATGGGCATAAACAGCATCCATCACTTTTTCGTCACACTTAAATTCCCTTCCTCGAAGGTTCCTTCATGAGTTTTGAGAAGCGGAAATAGTCTCTGAGAGCTAGATTTGGGTTGTAAGGTGGATAATCGATCCCCCTGAAGCCACATTTCTTCACAGCTTCCTTTGCAAGAGTTGTGTTCACAGACGCGTTGTCGTGAAGAAGGTGCACACCACCACTCAGCTTTCCTCGCCTTTTATCTTTGATGGAAACACGTAGTCTGTACAGTAGGCCAGCATAGTACTCCTCATTTACTGTGGTGTTCCTCTCCTTGAAGTCAATGAGAATATTCCTTTACAGTCCCAAAAGATTGTGGCCATGATCTTCTTGTTGAATGAGTGACCTTGGCCTTTAGAGGCGGTGCTTTGGCAGGTTTACGCCACTCCATTGATTCTCTTGGACAAGGAATCATAGTGTAGGATCATAGTTTCATCTTCTGTAACAATGATTTATAGAACTTCTTTCTCGTTACCACGGCAGAGCTCCAAAATGCCTGACAACAGATTACTCGTTGCTGCTTTTGGAATGAGGAAAGAAGTCTAGGCACCCATTTTGCACTAACCTTATTCATGTTTACATGTTCAAATGTTGATAAATAATTCAAGGGATTATTGTTTTAGATAGCCGCAACCTTGCGGCTGTTTGTGTGTTTTTGAGCCGCCGGTTTGCCATAGTTTCTCCATAATCTCGACCCATTGGAGAAAATTGGCTTATTCTTTTACGGTAGAATATGAAGGTGATACTTCCCCATATACACCGTCAAATCGACGTTTAATTTAGTTTGGAGTCCTTCTTTTGCGTCAACTTAATAACTCCATTTTGAACATGTCACAATATTCTTCACATAGTCTTCTTTACGCAACTATATCTGAACAACTAAACACAGCGGAGTGGTAGTTACAGCTACAATTATTTACATAACAGATAAGGTATGACACCAGATAAGGCTTATCGGCCAGGCCGGAAACTTATGAACCTATCCTCGTATTTGGGGGATTTCCTGCACGAGTTTCTGCAACAGCAACCAAATGCTTTTTCTTCTGTTTAATTAGAAGTATGAAGTGCATTGTTAGTAAAGTGCAAAGAAGGAATATGGCAGAACATTAGGTTGCATATAACAAAAATATTGTTTACTGTGAGTGTTCATGCAGACATAATTAACTAAAACTAATGTCCATTCTTTATAATTATTTTATTAACATTTCAAGTGCTTTTAAATCTCTAAAAAAAAAAAAACAATGTTTGAATGTTCTTTTCTATTATTTTATATTTATTGTAAAAAGTGGCGCTTGACTGGATTCATGTTTTGTTCATTAAGAATAAGCAAGTAGTTATAAAGGAGAATTGAAAGCAGTTTTCCACAATATTCCTTTTCAATAACCAGCAAGGGATTATCAGTTAAAAGGCGGCAAGAGCATTTCGCGAGCCCTGGGTTACAAACCGCGTATTTCTGAAGTTCAGCCCAAGAATAAGATAACCGCACCTCAACCCCCTTCATTTTAAAGAATGGTGGAATCCACATGGCACATCGATTACGAGCGACGGGTCCCGGGCCAGTCCGGGCCAAGCCCGGGTCAGCGTCTTTCCGACTCCACCCACCGACTCCAGACACCGAATTTGCTACAAGAACGTAGCGCCGCGAATTCTTTCCTCTCGCCACGCTCAATAGAGGCAAGGATTTAGCAGAAAACATACAGTGTAGTGTGCATTCTTACGGATTAACATTACTTTGGCGTATTATTATTACCGGTAATTTTAAAAGAAACGCGTATACAAAATGGGAACCCTCCAAAAAAACATATAATTTAAATGACTATATTCCAATTGCGAAAATCTAAACTTAGAATTTTATTGAAGGATAAAATCCTTAGAAATAATACACTACAAAGGAATTACCTGATTTTTAAAAAATTAAGTTATATTGTCCTTTTATTTTCAATTCCAAAATATATAAATTAAAAACGCACTAATATACTTTAAAATTACTCTTAATGCATCCAAACGAAAAAAAAAAAAGTACAAAAGAAAACCGCATTTAACTGTTGCAAAGCGGTATTAGAATTTTATTGTATGATAACATAGTTGAACTGTAAAATTAATCCACAAACAGAATTCAAACAACTGAAAGACGTAATAAAAAGGGGGCATTTTATATTAAACTTACGTAAAATCAAGCAAATTAATAAGAGAAAGTTATTTATATAAATTAAATTTGTTTATTAGTCATATCTTTAATTAATTTAAACGATAGGTTTAAGAATACCCATGACAAAACAATATTTCTTAGAAATAAATAAATCCCGTCACGTTCAGAAGTTTTTTTCTCAAGAGAAAAAAAAAAAGCTGGCCCAAATTGATTTAATTCATTTTCCAGAAGAAAACTGGGAGTTAAAATGATTTATCAGCTGCAATAACTCTTTAACGGTTTCTTAAAGGAAACAATGAATAAATGTGGATAGCATGTGAACAGTGGCAAAATAGGCGATAAAACAAGCACACGAGTGGCCGAATTCGCTAAACACTCATTAATGGGAAGGTTCCGTAAGTTTCTCTCCCCTCCTTCATCGTTGGCAAATGCCGGGAAGGTACCTAAACTTATGTCTGGAACGCTTTCGTCCTTTGGGGAAATAAATAAATAAATAAAGTCCACAATTTATCTTTTAATATTGTATTATCATCATCAGCGTTCATCAACAGATAGCCTCAGTAGTGAAAATGGACGTTAAAATATTTGTAAAAATGTACGGAAGAGTAAAACCTATATAAAGATTACTTATACCGAAAAGGCAAGAATATACAGAAATTAGCAGTTTTGTCCGGGTGATATTGTTTTAAGGAACAAAAACAAGCGCTTTCCCTTGAATGTGCTGTATTTACGAGTCTCAAGCAGACGTCGTTTTCAAACTGGTTTAAAGATCGTTGGATTGGATCGAACTTTATTTCATAGGAAGGGAGAGAGGTATCTCAGCCATGCTCAGGGGTTGATCATTTGTGTCTATACCCCTGCGGGAGTAAAGAATGACCAGACGGTAGGATTTATGGGCGATGAGGAACAGGAGATCCGTACCATTGTTAAATAGAGCATCCCTACGCTGCCCTAGCCCGCTCAACAAGGAATTTGAGGCCTCGGAAGCACACTGCTTCTACACCAGATGCCGGGGCAGAAATCCTTTTAATTTACACGAAAACCGCCCATTCTATTGAAACATGACAAAGGAATAATATTTCTTTATTAAATTAGCTATAAATGGGCAATAATTATCACATCTCGTATGAGGGCGCTAAAATTTTCGAAAAAAAAAATGAAAAAACTATTAACTTCCCAACGATATAGTATATAACTTGTTTATTATATACAATATTAATTCTTTGCACACAGAATTTGCCTGGTTACTTCACTTCTATCCTGTATATATCTGAACTCTTGTATACATCTCACCGTACGCTAATAGTAGCTGCATAATAGATTTAAATAATCAGTTAACATTTGGTTTACAGTTAACCGAACTACTTCTTTAACTAAAATAATATATAGTTTGCGCCGTACTACGTACAATAATTGACATTTTTTGTTTCTTTCTCGTTCCTTGGCACTGTCACATAGTCGCGATTGTGTTATGTTTCAAGTTTAAGTCAATTTGTTGATGCATGTCTCGCCATGAACAGTTCATGAGCTCGTAAACTTGTTCTGTGAGAGTTTAGGGATTATCTCCTGAGCTTTTGTATTGAGTGGACGTAGGTAAGAAGTTCCGAGGATGGAACTAATTTTGCCTTTTCATTAGAAATAAAGATGAGTAATTATTTTTATGGTGTTTAACTCCGGTTTTTACTACTGAGGAAACACAGGTGGGAATACTGATGATATATGAAATGAAATGATATATTTGGAAATGCTTTTTCAAGGAAGGAAACGTTTCCAGGCCTAAATTTAGGGTACCTCCCCGGCATTTGCCAGTTATGAGGACAGAGGAAAACCCGAAAAAAAAAAAAACCTCAGTCAGGGAGGATGGTCCGGAACCCCAGACCTCCCGCTCGTGAGTCCGCTCATTAACGATCACTGCCACCCTTGGCGGTTAGGTGAATATGAAAGATCTATCCTTGTAATGTAACATTTACCAACCTCAATTCCCATTTTCTTAAGGACTATTAAAGCTAATGAAATGAAACTTTTACAGAATATAGATGTACATAATTGAAATTTTGCATTTATATTTTCAGTTCTATACTATGACTCTGAAGTAAATTATAAGTTATTTTTAAATATTTCTTCTTTCTATCTTTCTTTTTCCAACATTTTATTTTTTTACATTGCCACATTTTATCCTAGTTCTACTATAGTAAGCCCACATCATCACAATAATATCACGAATAAGTAGTAAAAGTTTCAATGTGATGGCTTACACAGATCCTTAAAAATATGGGAAACATTTACAAAAAAGTAGTTTTCCAAAAATTGCAGCCAAAGAAAAACGAACTTTTTGAGGGAATCATCAGCTGTAAGCTTTCAACATTGTGAAACAACAAAGAATGATGTCATGAAAACAAATGCTGCCAATTTATGAAATGTAACTTTTTCTAAAACTCAAGACAAAACCACAGCCTTCTAGAGAAAATATTCCTAAAATATAGAATTTTAACTGAATAAGTGCTTTGGAAATCCATAAAACGGTTTCTGCAGTGACATGATTAAAAATGTATTAAAATATTTACAACGAAGGAAAATTAATGAAAAGAATGTAAAAATAAACAGAAAATTCCAAATAATAAAATGTTACAAAAAACAAAAATCTGATTTTTGACTCCCCTTCTCTTCAATACTTCACTTAATAGAAATTTCTTGGTTGCCTTGTCATGACCCAGGGTTGGCAATAGTTGTGTTAGGCTTATTTTAAGAGATATGTAAAGGTGTAGATTTAAAATATTAAGTGGTAAAACATGTTTACTCTTGATGAACCTTGCCAATTGACTGAATTGTATTTATTGGACTTTATTGTTTCAGATAACGTTAGTATTTATTGGAAAGATATCTTGTTTTGTATATAAATTGTTATCGTAAGATATGCATGTAAATTTGGCAGTCCAGTTTCCTTCTGTCCCATTTTACGCAACTGATTAGTTTGAATGTGCTTTACATTTGTAGAAATGTTTTCAAGCAAAATTAGAAATCAACCACGATTTAATAATCTGATGTTTAATGAATTTTTGTATTTAAATGTTTATGTATTTATTCGGTGCAAACCACTGGTGGCCGAGGTCGGTAAGACGCGAACTCGTGAGCGGAAAGTCTGGGGTTCGACCATCTTCCCTGACTGAGGTTTTTTCCAGGTTTTCCTCAGTCCTCATAAATGGAAAATGTCTGGGAGGTACCCTAAACTTAGGCCTGGAACGTTTCCTTCCTTAAAAAAATCCTTTCCCAATATGTCATTTCATTTCATGTATCATCAGTGTCTACTGCCTGTGGTGCCTCTGTAGTAAAGACGGATGTTAAACATTATTAAAAAAATCAAGTGAATTTTTCATATATAACATATTTCAATTTTAACAGCTGCATTTATTTAATGTTTTATCTTCTTTGATACTAATTATTGTAATAAAAGGGGGGGTGAAACTAATTTTTACTTCCTTTAAATGTTGTTCAATCCCCTTTATCTTCTATTTTAACGAACTATACTTCCTCGAGTTTTTAACCTTCTTTAAGCACTTCATACATATCCAGATTAAATTATTACTTGATGGATAAAAGTTAAGTTGCACATAACATAGTTCAAATAGTGGGCTGTTATTAAAAGTTATAATTAAAATAATGTTACCACGATCTATATAATAATTTTTAATAAAGTACCTCCGAAGTGTCACAGGAAATAATTTGTATTTTCGTTACTTTGCCACTTACATCATACGTTCTTTCTCCCAGAGATATATTCTGAATGCATTGAGAACTTTTATGTCTGTAAGAACCAAAGATTTATTAAGGGAAGGGGGTCAAAATATTTGGGAAAATCTGTTTATTTTGATGTGATTTTCATTAATGTTCCTCCGTTTTAAATCTTTTTAATACTTGTTTAATTATGTCTCTGCAGAAGTCATTTTTTTTTCCGCAAGCACTTGTTCTATATCTCAGGAAATGTTTTCTTTAGAAGGCTGTGGTTTGCGTTGAATGATAGAAAATTTTATATTTCATAAATTGACAGTGTTTGTCCCCATAACATCATTCTTTGTTGTTTTACAGTGTTGGAGGGTTTCAGCTGGTGGTTCCTTCAAAAAGTTAGTTTTTTTTGTAAAAAAATTTTTGGGCTGCAGTTATTGAATAAGTTTTTTGCATAGGTTTCTTATTTTTTAGGATCTATATAAACTATCACTTTGAAACCACTAATTCATGCATGATATTATTGTAATGATGATGTATTATGGTAGAGCTGGTACAAAATGTACAACGTAGAAAAACAAAATATTGCAAAAAAATAGAAAAACATTTGAAAATAATTTATAATTTGCTTAAGAATTATACTAGAGTAGTGAAAATAGATGAGCAAATTTTAATTATATGCATCTGTATGTTGTAAAAGTTTAATTTCATTAGCTTTAATATTTCTTGAGAAATTTAAATAATTTTTAAAAACACGTTTTTATTTTCTTAATTATAAATGAACTAAAAGTATAAAATAATTCATCCTAGCCAAATGCAGATTTATAACCCCATGCAAATTCATAATCTCATAAACTTTTTTGGAAAAATTCTTCCAAACGAAAAACATGGGGTTTGGAGGAATTTTTCTAAAGTGCTTTATGTGATTATGAATTTGTATGGGGTTATAAATCTGTATTTGGCTAGGATGAATTATTTTATACATTTAGTTCATTTATAATTAAGCAAATAAAAACGTTGTTTTGAACAAAAATTATTTAAATTATTTTCTACTTTTTAGTCTTGTGTGCACGTAATTTTGCTATCAGTATTAGACATCTCAATTAAATAATGACAAAAATGGAGCAATTTTTAGATTTAGTTCATTTTGTGTTCTCTTGATCACATCTAAAATAGTACATTTTTTTATTTACTCCATTGATATATCGAAACAGTTGATTAATTCTTGTTTTTTTTTAATTAAAAACAGAACACAGAAACACAAAGTTAATTTTGAAATTTTTTTATTTCAGTTTTAAATACATTTGTAACATATCCTCAATATAGAAGTCAAAATCTTTGATAATATATGTAACTCATTATATTATATTAAATATAATACTCATTCATTACTTATTTACAAAGTTGAAATTATTAATGCATTATTAATACACGTGTTACACTTTAACACTAGCGCAATTGAATTTATGTAATAGAAATCAGATTTATTAAATGTTATTTGTAAGGATTTAATTGCGAGGATTTAAATTTGATGATTTTATTTGAAAATTTGTCATGGCAACTGTATTGTTATCAAAATATTTAACATGTCGTTGCGTGTCATTAGCGAGTCGAGAAGAACGTTTTTCCATCGTCTCAGTTGATCGCGCTTGAGCCATGCGTTTCTTGGAATTGCGCATTCGACATCGCACTGTTTATTTGAATAGTTGCCATGACGACTGTATTGTTATCAAGTTATAACAAAAAGAATTCTAATCGTTTTAGATTCAAATAAAACACTGAAATTAAATATAAATCAAGTTACACTATAATTTATTTATTGTATTGATAAATATAATAGCAACTGTTCTTATTTTTAAATAAAAATTACTATAAATGTTATATTTTTATGCGATATTACGTGTTTGATATTGCGCTGCTGTACTTTCAAAACTGCGGAACCACATTTCTGAACCGTGGAACCATTGAACATGATAATTACGTATTATATTGTATTGTCATCCATTTCTGACCCATGTGCAAATTTTCAAGTCTCTATCTCATTTGGAAGCGCATGAAAAATTAATTACAAAATTCCACCCGAACAGACAAGGAAGCAAATTAATGAAAACGTTTGAAAATGGGAACTGAAGTTGATAAATTTAACATTACATACTTCGCTTTCTATAACTTTATTTGCAGGCGTTATTCTGCAATGATAGGCATTGGTGACCCATTTGTTTCTTCCGAGAGACGTGTGTTTCAACGACGAGGTTCATATACTTACTGCATTTTTCGTTTTTGCAATTGGAAAATGTGTCCCACAACTGGATGTTAAGGTGCCAATAAGAAATTTATAATTTTAATGTAAAATATGATTTTTAGTTAGCGAGAAAGTATAGAGTTCCTATTTTGAAAATTTGTAGAAAAAGTAATCACTTGGAAATGGTTGCAACTCCATTCCCTTAGCTGATGAGAAGCAACAAATTAAAATGAAACATAAATGTTTACATATTCAGTCGTAGGCCTGGTTCAGTTCCTGTTACGGTTAAATTAGCATAACGCTCTACTCATGACGAAAGCTTCCAGCTATGATGTTCCCCTTCCTGGATACAGGGGGGGGGGAACATGTCCGCAAGTCTCTGTTAACTATTGATCGCAAATGGGAGTGCCAGGAATCGATCTCTGGCCCTGGAGATAGAAGCATTGCTTGCCCAACTAATCTAATTAATATCCATTTTATAGGAAGCACAACCATGCATTGCCTCATTCGTACATTTGTACACTTTAGCCAATTTATTCGATTGTATAATTAAATCTTCCTCTAAGATTAAGTAGAAGGGGCATGCGTTTTAAAATGTTTGACATTTTTTAAATATATTTTAATCAATGTTCCATAAACTGGCCGAATATTTAGAAATACGTTACCTAGTCATTATGCATTTAGGACTTCGCCGCCATGGTTAGCCGAGGTAGTTAAAGCGCGGATTCGTGAGCGGGGGGTCTCGGGTTCGAATCCTGCCACGACCGTCCTCCCTGACTGAGGGTTTTTCAGGTTTTCCTCAGTCCTCATAACTGGCAAATGCCGGGGAGGTACCCTAAACTTAGGCCTGGAACGTTTCCTTCCTTAAAAAAATATCCTTTCCCAATATATCATTCCATTTCATGTATCATCAGTGTCCACCACCTGTGGTGCCTCAGTAGTAAAACAGGCGTTAAACACTACTACTAAAAAAAAAGATTACTTAAATATATATTATAAAGTCATCAAATCGAGCTGCAATAAAATTTGGAGTATACATTTTCTAAGCTAAGAACTGTAGGACATAGTTCTTTTACGCTGAAAAAAGAGAATATTTTACTGATTGCTCCTTGATCATGGTACCTCTTTTTTAACCTATACCTATCTCCAAACACTGTTTGGTAACAGTTTAAGAAAACTGTGTACCTTTATATGAGATACAGAAATATTATTTAAGCGTTTGGATGATAGCAAACCGGCTCTCTCAGACACGGGTCATGAATATAACGGACAAGTGGAGAAAGCGTTTCTAGAACGATTGTGGGAAAAAAGTTACATGTTAAAGGCGTATTACACCTAAAGACTTTTAGGTTGTTTTAAATAGAATTTCAGAATATCTTAGATAAGTAATTTTATAGCATTTTCTACGCTTCCAATAAACTGTTTAAAGCGATATTTTAAATATTTGTATTTCATACCTCACTGTCTATAAATTTGCAGATTATCGATAATTTCACAACTATACTAGAACATTTATTTGTTTTCCAGTGAGTATAGAATGTTTAAAATGTATTATATATATATATATATATATATTATATATATATATATATTATTTGTATTTACACTTATCCACTGCGTACATCGAGAAAAGAAATATAAGAATTGAAAAACGTAATCACTTTTAAACTTAAGCTTAATAATTGATCATTGTTGCTGACTTGATTTTTAATGGTGTTAACGCCCGTTTTTACTACTGAGGCACCACAGGTGGTGGACGCTGATGATACATGAGATGAAATGATATATTGGGAAAGGATTTTTTTAAAGGAAGGAAACGTTCCAGGCCTTAGTTAAGGGTACCTCCCCGGTATTTGGCATTTATGAGGACTGAGGAAAACCTGGAAAAAACCTCAGTCATGGAGAACGGTCCTGGCGGGATTCGAACCCCAGACCTCCCGCTCAAGAGTCCGCGCCTTAACGACCTCGCCACCTGTGGCGGTGTTTGTTGCTGAGAAAAATATGCATACAATTGAATGCGATTGGATTAGATGAATTGAATTGATAAGGGGAGAGAAGTTTTAGATGCTTCAGCCTTGCTCAAGAACTGGCCATTGGAGCCCATGCCTTCCTTGAGACACCTCGAGAGGAAGGGATGCGGTGAGGGAAACATCAGACAATCAGAATTCAGGAATCGTAAGGCATGTACATTGATGGGTTCCAAGCTTATTTTCAGCAGAGCCCCCCCCTACCCTTCCAATGAGCTGGAACTCCATAGCAGGACCGCGTCTACACCTGGGGCAATAACATTTCCAAATTGTAATGCTTGTCATCCCGCACACAGCACCAGCCCACCTTATTGACACTTTCGACTTTGCAACAGAACGGGAGAGCGGAAAATTGATCTATCCCAGCATTCGACAGTCGGCCACAAGAATATGAACCCGGCACCTCCAGAATGCAAGTAGCAAACGTTACCGCCCACACCACCCCATCGGTTTGCATTACGTTATACGGACTAATAAGAGGGGGCCGAAGTTATATTGACACTGCATCAATTTAAACAGCGTAGGCAGCGCCGGGTGCACTATTGAGGTTGAGAGGAGTCTGTTCATGTTAAATGCAAAACCGAATCTTCCTCCGGACAAGTTCCTAAATGCGATTTGTGCTACCACGCGTTTTAGAGGTTTTTAAAAAAATTATAAAACAAGTTTTACTCAACAACTTTTTAAACTCTTCTTTTTCGGATAGAGAGAAATTTTTAAATATGGGAGGCCAATAGAAGTTTCCAATTTTGTTTCGTGTTGATTTGGTTTCTTTACGGACGCTCTTTAACATCTCAGGTCATCAGCGTCTCATTCAATTCAGGGCATGGAACGACCGACAAATTTTGCTCAGGGTGCTCTTCTTTCAGGCTTGAGGTTCTTCTACTTGCTGTAAATCTACGAGATGGACCCTATTCCCAGAAAAATCCATCGATCCTGACCGAATTTTGGTTCAAAAGATGGCCAAAACTTAACAGGTGCTTAGCCAACTGGGTACCGTAAATATGATAGGTTAGATAGTAATAGTGAACTAGTATTGTGCATGAGTTTCTAAATCCTCCAGTTATAATAGATTTTACTATAAAAATACCGTCACGGGTGGCCTAGGTCATTAAGGCGCCGACTTGTGAGCGGTGGGTCTGGGATTCGAATCCCGCCAGAACTATCATCCCTGACTGAGGTTTTTTTTTCTAGTTTTTCCTCAGTCGTCATAAAAGTCAAATTCCGGGGAGGTACCCTAAACTTAGGCCTGGAACATTTCCTTCCTTAAAAAAATTCTTTCCCAATATATCATCTCATGTATCTAGTATTCACCGCCTGTGGTGCCACAGTAGTAAAAACGGGCGTTAAATATCATTAAAAATAGAAATATTAGTTGCATAAAAACTAGGTTCAAATATTTGGGTCACTGGTGGAGTTTATTGCCGCATAGAATGACTCTGTAAATAAAGCTGTTTTGGTGAAAAGGACAGCCGTTGACGGGCAGCTTACAAATGAAATACTTCTACATAGTGAACAAGTAAAGCGGAATAGAAATATTCTTAAAATATTTATTGGTGCTGAGTAAACAAGAGAGGGAATTTAGGGTCCATGACATAACAGAAAGCTCTAGTATCCGGGCAGTTGTCGGTCCTGGTAGTGTAGTGATAACCCTACTTGCCTCCTAAACCCAAGATCGCGGGTTCAAAGCCGGCCAGGATCGATGGATTTTTTTCGGGCGTAAAAATTGTAAGTATGGCTTCCTTCGAAAGGGAAGTAAAGCCGTGGGTCCCGTGTCGTACATTTACGGCAGGATAAAGAACCTCAAGCCTGAAAGAAGAAGCCTCTGAGCAAAAATTGTCGGCCGTTTCACGCCCTGATTTGAATGGGACGTTGGTGACCTGAGATGTTAAAGAGCGTCCTAAAATAAAACAATTAATAAATAACAAATCCGGGCAGTTATGTGAAACAGGTAAAATGCTCGTAGGCCGCTCTATTTGCAGATCATTTTAAACGCCGTTTTTAGATTTTCTAATAGAACACAAATGTTCTCATTAATTTTATCTACTTAACTTATTATCTGAGCAAACATCAAAGAGATTACTTCTGTAATCAACTTAGCTATTTTGACAGTGTTTACACAAGTTTTATCTATCAGGACATCACAAATGGTGGACAAGGATGAAATGATAATTGGAGGAAGGGCAGAAAATCTTCCAGACCTAAGATTAGAGTATCTCTTCAGCATTTGCCAGTGATGGAAATTGAAAAAAAACTTGGAAAAAAACTGCAGACCGAGTTGACCAGTCAGCCATGTCAGTACCTACCTGACAAATACACAGACGCAACAAACCAAAAGCTAGATCGTCCTTCCTGACTAAGATTTTTTCCAGGTTTTCCTTAGTCCGCGGAGGTACCCTAAATTTAGGCCTTGAACGTTTCCTTCCTTAATAATTCTTTCCCAGTTTATCATTTCACCTCATGTACCACCAGTGTTCACCGCCTGTGGTGCCTCAGTATTAAAAACAGGCGTATACACCATTAAAAAAAAATTACCATCTTCCTTTGCCTTGACCACTTTTCTCTTTCTTTCCCTATGCAATTTCCAAAGTGATTTAAAAACTTTTTTCTGCTAATTCCAAAAATATTTACCGCCAGAATTTCTACCTGCAGGTCTTATTCCATATTTCCGCTATTCATCCTTCGATTTCTGTACATTCTAACATACAGTGCAAGTTCTTGTTTTACCTTACCGTACAGTGGGCACAACTCTTTGTCAACTTCTGTTCTTGTTCCTGCCCATGCCATACCCTCCCTACCCAATTTGTCACGAACCTCAATCTATTTTTCCCTGCCCTGCTCTTCCTTAAAACTCCTGTAATACATCAGAGTCCTCTTATTTCTTAGGCTAGCAAATATTTCCTTTTTCTCCGTATCATCTACTCCACACGCCTTGCCCATTTTGTGGCTTCAAACTATTTAGCTCTCCCAAACCAACTTTTCTTACAATTTCCTTTAATTTACCCACAAATTTATCTTTTGGTTGCAGTTTTTGAGAATATTTCCTTCCTCCAATGACTGTATCCTCTGCCAGTATTTCATAATGCATTTTATTGCTAAATCTTTTCGGCTCACCCTTCCTAGTTCCATCAGAGTTGCTACATGGTACAACTCTATGTAATCCCAAAATCGTTTTACAGAATGCTCTATGATTCTGATCTATACCATTCCCTCCCATTTTCTGTCACCCAAATTTCTATCCCATGCATCACTTTCAGCCCAATATACTCTCTCTAACCAGTTTACACTTATATTTAGAACTTTCT
The DNA here is from genome assembly GCA_030762175.1 of Metallyticus violacea. Lineage (NCBI taxonomy): Eukaryota > Metazoa > Arthropoda > Insecta > Mantodea > Metallyticidae > Metallyticus > Metallyticus violacea. The sequence goes on along the minus strand of CM060840.1, from coordinate 87,411,283 downwards.
TCAAGCATTTTCTTATACTATTGACAGTTATTTTTCCCTTCCCTGGCGCATTTTCTCCTTGTTCTGTCCATTTCCCATTACAGTTACAGCCACTCATCCAGAGGTCTTGTTTGTTTACTACTGTGCCATGTTCTAAACTAGTTTTATCTCAAATAGCCAGTCAAATACCTGAGGTAAAGTGTTTTTAGTGCACATAGTGGGGTGGCAGTATTTTTTAACATCTCAGAAACGTGTTAAATTTTCGAATGAATGGTTATAACACCATCATCCAAATGTTTACCCATCACAATGAAACTACTCAAGAATTTGAACTGTGTGTGGCGGAATGAAAACGAGCTTCATGGTGCATACAGTGCGACGTTAGAACATTCCAAGAGACTGGCCTAAATATTTTATCCCATGTTGATGGTTTTCTGTTATTTTTGGAAGAGTAGAATTTTATGTTTATTTTAAATAACAGGTCATTGAAAAGTTCCTCCGCACTTGGCTGATATGCACCGCACAGAAGAGAGGTGGTACTCAGACATTTCTGATATTCCTTTCTTCCTTCGAAACCGATTTTTAGTAGGTAATTCGCCCACAGTTGCTAAGGTTTGGATTTTTGAGTGTGTACTTGCCTTAGTGGTTAAGTGAACAAAATAACTATAAACTAGGCGTGCGGTCAGTGCTGCCATCCGAATTCACTACACAATGGCTACACAATGGCTGCGGAATAACTTCTCGGTGACCCCTTACATTCGACAAAATATTTACTGTCGATGCTACCTTATAGAACGTTCTTTAAAACCGAGATTATGTGCCGACCAAAACAAAACTTTAAAAAATCACAGTGTATCACTGAAGATAGCAAAGTGGGTTAGCAGGAAACAATGTTTTAAGTATTTTGAGCCTTAAAAGAGTAGACATTTCAATTATAAACGCATATATTATTAGGTATTTTATAAGGTTATTATAAGATGCATTTCTTGTACTTACTTCGAGTGAAAAGTAAGGGCAGTATTCTAAAGGTTTCTTTGAAATTCGTTTTCAAAATCTGTTAAGTGCCCAAGATAATTCTTTGATAGCATTAAATCAAAATTGAGATATACTACTGAACTGCAGTGAAGAGTTAAAAGTTATAGCGGCATTTTCCCCAAGATTTTATTGTACACATTCCTGCAACACAGGAATTCACCTACTTGTTAATGTTTATCTTAAGCACTTTGAAACTACATGCCATTAATTCCTGGGACACTACAGATGCCAAAGCAATGTCTGAAAACACTTGTTAAAGCGGTTAGCACATTCTCTCCGCCTAAGATGAACATTAACAACTTTTTTCGTGCACACATTTGACAAATAAAGCTAGAAATAAAATTATTTATTTGAATTATTCACAAATATTTGCACAGATATAAATAATTACATAAAAGACTAACTGAAAGATTGCGAACGGTCTAATGACACACCCCTATGTAAACTCCAATGTTATGACTTCCCTTGGAAGGGAAGTAAAGTTGTTGGTTCATTGTCGTAGATTTACAGCACGTAAATGAACTTTAAATATGCAAAATGTATGGCACTAAATTTAATGAGACTCTAAAAAGGTCTTATCAGCTCCTTTTTAAGGTATTGTTAAGCTCCAAGTATCCAAAATCCACTGGCAAAGTTCTAGGACAAGGAGATCATCTGTTTGGGAATCCGTTTCAATAAATCCGTGCTGCTTTAGCCGCGTTTCGATGCGTTGCACTGCAATTAATAGCATCTCTAGGTATTCCGCATTACTAAACTGTGCCATCCTGTAGACCGACGTCGTTTGTTTCACAGTCGATGGTAAACAAACAATTGAAATTAGCTATTAAAACATATGCAGCAGAACAGTTGAAGAGCTATTCACGACACACACATTACTAACCTAGTTCTTGGATATGCAGTGTTGTCAGATTGTTACGTTGCAATTCACGCAAAAATTTAACAACCTTTAAAAGCAGTATAATTAAGAAGATTGTGAAACTTTCAACTGCAAAATAAGTGTTAACATGTAGAGAAGAAGTTTGTCTTGCCAATATTCCTTTAAAAATATACATTACTCAAATATGTGTTTTAAAAAGTATCAATAGCTTTATTTTCTCGCAAAGGAAAATGGTGCGGACTTCTGTTCCATTCGTCATGAAGAATTAAAAATAAAAGTCATGGGTCCTCTTTCATTATATAAAATCTATAATCTGTTTCGTTGTAGCTTAAAAATTAGTATTATCTCTTAATGTATTATTAATTGCGATTTTATCGTTCAGTGTTTCAAATATCTGAAGAGTCGCCGCATGCCACTATAGTAAAAAAACCAGAAGAAGAAGAAGAAGAAGAAGAAGAAGAAGAAGAAGAAAACGCGAGTTAGAAATCCTCTTACTAGAAAATCACATGAAATATTAAAATAAAATCATTCGTTTAGAATCGTGAATAAAAGGGGTTTCCGTCAAGGGATTACGTACAAAGCTTATAATAACACTAGAATTATACCAAAATGTTAAGGAGCTAATGATAATATTTAATCTAATATAAAAAAGTTTGTCGCGCAGGAGCTGGGTAAACTAAACGAATTCCTCATCTTATTAGATTAAGTCGGTCTTGGTGGTGTAGTGGTAACCATACTTACCTTCTAAACCCAAGATCGCGGGTTCAAACCCGGCCAGGATTGATGGCTTTTTTTCGGGCGTAAAACTTTTAAGTATGGCTTCCTTTGGAAGAGAAGTAAAGCCTTAGGTACCGTGTCGTACATTTACGACACGAAAAAGAACCTCAAGGCCGAAAGAAGAGGCCTCTGAGCAAAATTTGTCGGCCATATCACGCCCTGAATTGAATGAGACGCTGATGACCTGAGATGTTAAAGAGCGTCCGTAAATAAAACAAATCAATTATTAGATTAACTTTCAAAATGAAATAAAAATTCAAATTATGATGTTAATAATTAATGAAATTAAATAAGTGACATTAGGGGAACAAAATTAGAATTCTTGCAACCTATAAGTATTACAATAGAGAAACTATATTTTTAGAATTATTATTATTATTATTATTATTATTATTATTATTATTATTATTATTATTATTATTATTATTGTTGTTGTTGTTGAGATCAAACCGCAGAAATTAATGGTATACTATTAATTAAATGAAATATATGACCACTGATAGACCAAGCTATACTATGTGAGTATTTTTAAATATTTTTTAGTGTAACCATATTTATGAACTGAACCCTTTGTATTATCTTTATATTCACTAAAGTAGAGGGAAGTAACAGAAAGTTTCCAGCTATATTGCACATTTAAGATGTTGATGTTCATATGTTTCAATAAAATGTTACTATTCAGAAACAATTGCAATGCGCAAAGCAAATAAAAACAATCGAAAGTTACTTCTTTTCATTGACTTTGAAATTTAATTTAAATGTTATGGTAGTAAAAATATGTAATGAAAACGTTTTCTGAAGGTTATTACAGAACGTTCTTACATACAAATGTAAAGATTAATATTTCACATTTGCTATATTCACGATGATGGTTTTTTGTTAAATGTAAAACATATGCAACGTTATAAATACAGTTTATATGATGAATTAATTTATCCTTTTATCTTAAAACAAAATAGAGAAAAATTGAATGAAAGAGCGCATTTTCAATTTCAGTTTTCAAGTATACCCCTACTCTCAAAGATCGGATTTCCTTAATTTTCAGAAACTATTTTTCTTATTTGATTATATGGTATAAGAGATTTTCGATTTTGGTTTTTAGGCTAATCCCTACTCCCTAATAGACTGATTTCTCTGATTTTTATTTTATTTAAATGGTATATACGTCGTTTCGTTGCAAAAGAATACTAATATTAATACTGCTAGAGCGATTTTTAAATTTCTCCTAATTGTCCAATTTCACTGATTTTCGGAAAACTTTTTTTTTTCATTTCAATTGAATACCCTTTCGCTCAATCATTCAAATAATAAAGTGACAATATAACAATTATATTATAAACGACAATAAGGAAAATACAAGTGCTAATATAAGCCAAAGAAAAGATATCAATTGCAAAAATAAATGTGAGTTAATATATAAACGTGGATAATGAAAATAAACATTGAAAAATATTAACGGAAAAATAAGATTTGTGATAGTAACAAGAGTATAAATAAATAATGAACACTTCAACAACAGGATAAATTATATAAACACCAGTATTGTAACACAAGGAATACAAATCTAAGATTAGAAATCGATAATTTCTAACAATATTAAACAATTTCTTATGAAATACTCCTAAATTTCGGCAGTCTCTGACATCCAGTAGCAACGCATTCCAGAGACGGGCAGTGGTTACTGTGAATGATGATGAGTAAAGTGATGTTCGGTAATAATTGTACGTGCTAGGATTCAGAACTGTGTTAAGATTATGAGAGGAAGATAGATTTTGAAAACGAGAAGATAAATAAGATGAGAACATATGTGGATAATTTTGAAAAGTAGTGTGAGACAATGAATGTTTCTTTGGTCTATCGGGCGGAACCAAGGCAGCATATCGAGGGAGGGTGTTATACGATCGCAGATGTAACGTATGCACATATTATGAACACGTTGTAAGCCGAATGCTGTGACAGAGCTTTACTTTCCATTTTACCTCATTTCATTCAGTTGGTTCCTTTATATGGTGGAAAGTGCCGGGAGAAATCAGCTGGTGTTGTATGTAGTGTGACGGTGACTCGCGCCTTTTTATTGTTTCTGTGTTGAATTAACGTATAGAGACCCCACTCCAACACCTTCCTTACTTTACCCCTTCCTCGCGCAGTTGCCCCCATGCGTACGCACAGACAGTTCTTGAATACGGCTGAATTCCGAAAATTCCTCGTCTTTTCCTACCAATTCCAACGCAATAATCGGAAATCAGGCCCTTCACGGACTTTGGTGGCAGTATTGAAGAAGAAATAAAAAAAAATGCAATTAGCAGATTTTATGGCATCAACAATAGGTCACTGTATTCCTCTTCGTACCTTGAGGGCACTGGGGAACTACAGACACAGTAGCTAGAAATTAGAGCTCTAGGCACTTTTCAGAGGCACAGAATGTTTTTCTTTAAGCTTTGATAATCTCACCCCCATCTACAATCGGTGAAATTAATTAAGATGCAAATGAGAGTGCGGTCCGTTGGAAAATAAAGCCGCCTAGCTCTTCAGGCTAAATCTAAGCTCTGAATAAGGACCTGTGTTCGGCTACGAAATTTTGAAAAAGGGAAGCTCACTGGCATCAATTTGTTAGTAAAACTTTTAGCTGAGACACAGCGTAAATTCGAAATGTGAGACAGTACATTAGTTATCGTAATTTGGTGAATAGCAAAAATATATATACACTCAATTTTCATATTGATTTTCGCACAGAGGTATAGAGCGTTTTTTATACTGTCTATTATACCGGAGGGGGGGGACTTATTAAATGTGGGCCAACAGTAAAGTAAACGATGTTTTGTAAAATCCAGTTACAGAAATTCATTCGTTTTTCGTCGTCACCAGATCTTTCAATTTTAAAAGTTTAGGTGCTTTAAGAACAGAGATTTTTGAAAAACCCATTATATGTGCAACACCTCATAGAGATCTTTAGAGAGCGGCTTTTTTTTTAATAGTGTTTAACGCCCTTTTTTACTGTTGAGGCACCACAGGCGGTGATTTATGAAATGAAATGATGAATTCGAAAAGAATGTTTTTTTAAAGGAAGGACGCGTTCCAGACCTAAGTTTAGGTATCTCTCCGGCATTGAACCTCAAGCCTGAAAAAAGAGACCTCTTAGCAAAATTTGTCGGCGGTTTCACGCCCTGGTTTAAATAAAACACTGATGACCTGAGATGTTAAAGAGCGTCCGTAAATAAAACAAATAAAAAAATCCCCGGCATTTGCCATTTATGAGGGCTGAGGAATACATGGAAAAAATCTCAATCAGAGAGGACGATCGTGGGAACATTGCGGAACATTGTAGACAATCCTGCAATATCTGACTACGTTAGAATTTTCACATCCCGATAATATAACCTTTGTCCAGAGGTGAAAGGATGCAGTTTTTAACCTCTTTTTGTGAATTGAAACTAAATCGAAATACTTCATAAGTTTAAGGCAAATGGTTAAGGTATGCCATCATAAAAAAGTTTTATTTTGCGGTCTCGTGCAAGTTCTTGATGTGCTTCGATTTAATTTTATCCTTCTAAGAGTTTATATATATAATAGACAATAATGCAACACGTAAAAAAACGCAAAAAATTTCTGGGTATATATAAAAGTTCTGGAAGGAAAGTAAAACCGTGGGTCCCGTGTCGTACATTTACGGCACTATAAAGAACCTCAAGCCTGAAAGAAGAGGCCTCTGAGCAAAATTTGTCGGCCGTTTCACGCCCTGATTTAATGGGACGCTGATGACCTGAAATGTTAAAGAGCGTCCATAAATAAACCAAATCAATATATTACCCAGAAATTGGGATGAGGCGGGTTCCACCTCACTAATACTGACAGAGTAATTACAACAGTAAAGGAAGTTGGTCGTTCATTTGGTTTATTTACGAACGCTCTTTAACATCTCAGGTCATTTAATTCAAGACGTAAAACGGCCGACAAATTTTGCCCAGAGGCCTCTTCTTTCAGGCTTGAGGTTCTTTAACGTACCGTAAATGTACGACATGGGACCCACGACTTTACTTCCCTTCCGAAGAAAGTCATACTTAGTCCAGGTTTGAACCCGCGATCTTGGGTTTAGAAGACAAGTATGGTTACCGCTACACCACCAGGACTGACTGAGAAAGCTCTTAATTTTGTAGATCCAAGGCTAAAGTACGGTCAGGGTTCATGGACACATTAGGGCGTGAAAAACCTTCCTTCCAAAGGGAAGTAAAGCCGTTGGTTCCGTGTCATAGATTTACGGTACATGAAAGAACCTCAGATCTGAAAGACGATGCCTTTGAGCTACTTTTATTCAATGGGGCTCTAATTACCAAAGGTGTTAAAGAACCTCTTAAACAAAATAATAATAATAATAATAATAATAATAATAATAATAATAATAATAATAAAGACAACAGTAAAGGCGCTACTACTATTTATGCGAAAGTAATGTCGGATATTGTGGCCATGGCCTTTAAAATGTTACTTCCTGACTCTTATGGCATAGGATTGTGGGTCATGTTTCGCCGGGAACATTGGTGTTTATAGTCTCTATAGACAAAGTAGAATAACAAAAATAATTCAAGATTTTACAGGAAGAGTAACATTAGAACATTTCTGTACATCAAATAGAGATAATAATAATAATAATAATAATAATAATAATAATAATAATTACGCATGTCTATTACGCAAGAATGACTTTGCTATAGGCACCTTGTCGATATATACGTTGACCATAGTCGTGTAAAACAATTTAAAATGAACTTGTTTTGGAGTGTATAGCGAGATTAATAGTCGTAGTCAATAATAAACATACCCTAAAATAATATTAATCAAATATGACATTTTAAACTGTAGTTGCTTGATACATGTGGAATAATATGTTAATATGTCATACTTTGTAACAGGAAAATAAAGTAATTTTAAAAGCACGCATATATCTTATTGCATGACAAAAGCAAACTATTCATTCCTTATTTGTGCAATGGAAACTGTAGTACATCTAACTTTTCGTTCCGCAGTTTTAGAATGTACATATCTTCCAATCTACCGAAAAGCGCACAGTTAAAAGAAAAACACTTTATCTCCCAGGACACACTCTCTAGTCAAATGAATCAGCATTTAGTTTTGTACGGTAGATTAAAAGTTTCGGCCTGCCTTCAGCACCAAAAATCGAAGGTTCGAAACTGGTCTGAGTGAAACTGAATGAGATTATTCTCCAGAGTTCAGTTCGAAATCTCTGATGCAGAAAATTTAAGTTTGATACTGTAGTATCACAAGTAATATCATAAGAAGGTATGAGATTGGCGATATCTGGAAAGTTCATGCTCTCGAGTGATATTAATTAGATCTATTTAATAATAATTTAAATATAATTCCCGTAAACTTGGCTAACAATATTGTAATAATTGTACATTTGTATTATGGATACTTAACCATTTCAAGCCATCTAGTAACAAACTAATGTCGGTCGTCAGTAGTGCCAGTAAAGAAGAGCAAAATACGGGTTTGGGACTATTTTATAAATAGAATAAGACTAAAAGTTATATATATGTATATATATGTATATATATATATATTTGAAATTCGACAAGAATTATTAACAATTGTATAAAATGTTTTACTTATAAATACTTACCCTTCAGAAACTGTGAGAATGAAATAGACGAAAATCTACAATTACAATCGCTACAATTAATTAATACCAACTGAGAAAAACAAAAGAGAGAAAACGTTTTACCATTCTGAACAACGTGTTTATTAAGATGTATGGTTGCTTAGGCAGATATAAAATGATTTCAGACTGTTTGGCTGAATATGCAAAAACAATTGCTTGAGTGAATACACTTTAAGTTAGTTAAATTTACAATTACTGAAAACGCAGAAAAGTGGCCAGTGATGCATGCTCAGGAATTATATAGTGGAGGTATAGAGTTGGCTACACTGATGACAAATGCAAGTCGCGGGATAAAACGCATTTGATACTTTTTTTTCGATAATTTCGTTTCAATATACGGCTGTGATTGGTCAAAATTCAAAAATGTATTTCGTTTCATTGGTCGATTTTAAGATGACGTCACATGAGTGAAATAATCATTATAAAAATAATTATATTAATCAAAAATTATTTGTATTTTATTTGTTTATTTTCTTGGCTTACAAACCAACTAATCATAAAATAACATGTTTTTTTAATTCTGCTATATTCAAAGCACTTTACGGCAAGACATGTTACGTTTTAATATGGCGAATAACATGATTAAATGAATAGGCTAGATTGTTTAAATCAGTAGTTAATGCTGACCATTCTGAATAAGATTTGCTTCTGATAGAACTGACGATTTATGGGCTGAGATGTGTCCGAATTTCAGAATAACTGAATCACATACATTCTCTGCCTACCATGGTCCTGCTGCTGATCTGATGACGCAAGCAAAAGGATTGTTCCCGAAAATTTCAGAGAGCCTTGAAGAGACATTACGCTCGCTTTCACCTACGGAAATACCATTCCAAAATATGTTCCAGAGATTTCCTCAAACCGGTTGACGTAGACCATATACGAAGTTTAGGAAGGTATATTAAATACTATCTAGAACAACAGATTTCCTTCCATGATAAAATGGAAAAAGAAGTACAAAGAAGCATCTTGTTAACCTATAGAGCATTTTGAGCCCTTAAGTTTATATTGTTAGACCAAACACTAACTAAGAAAATCAGATTCCAGACGCTCGAAACTGTATTTACCTGTACTACTATATGAGTACCAGACATGGTCAATAACAAAGAACAAAATGTAAATATGCGAAATAAAAATGAACGTAAGATCCTGGGAATAACTTTGAAGGACAAAATACCTGTAGTATTCATAAATCAGTTATCTCAGACAGCAGACATCGCACAAATAGCTAACAGAAGCAAATGGCAATGGGGCGGTCACGTCGCAAGAACGCAGGATAATAGATGACCTACATGTGGGACTCCCAGATGGGAAAAAGGAATTTTTTTTTTATTGATTTATTTATGGACACTCTTTAACATCTCAGGTCATCAGCGTCCCATTCAACTCAGGACGTGAAACGGCCGACAAATTTTGCTCAGAGACCTCTCTTTCAGGCTTGAGGTTCTTTTTCGTGCCGTAAATGTACGACACGGGACTCACGGCTTCCCTTCCGAAGGAAGCCATACTTAGGATTTTACGCCCGAAAAAATCCATCGGTCCTGGCCGGGTTCGAACCCGCGATCTTGGGTGTAGGAGGCAAGTATGGTAACCACTACACCACCAGGACCGACGGGAAAAAGGATACAAGGCATACCCAGAAGAAGGTGGACAGACCTCTTCAAGGAACATTCAGGTCCAGATTGGTCAAGAGTAGCAAGGGGAAGAGAAAAATGGAAATCTCTCGAGAAGCAACTAGTGCATTAAGAAATGGAGTAACCAAAGAACAAATCAGTCGGAGTGTCTTAAACAGCATACGAACAACTAGCGTGGAATAGTTCACCGCGTTAGGAAAAAGCGAGCTCTCCCTACTTGTTAGTAGGCCTTTGCCCTTAAAGGATAAAATACTCTTATCTTTTACAATAAATACAGAGATCGAGAGAGAGAGAGAGAGAGAGAGAGAGATCGAAGATAAAATCGAAAATATCACAGTTATAAAAGCGAAATGTTATAGTAGATTGTACAACCACCTTGGCTCCATCTGATAGTCACAATCTTTACTACTTCAGAACGCAATGTAAATTGGTTAGCTCCTAGAATATATCACCTAAAAAGTATCAATTCTTTAATTTTTTGAAAAACTGTCAGCATAAGCACTGAAACGCTGACCCATTGTTTAATCTGTCTGTCTCATATTGGAAGTAGATGGAAGAAACATCCCACTGAATGAGCAATCTCGGTATCTTATCAAAATTACTTATCTCATACTAATATCTTTATAGACCAAAAACGTGCTTATTAGTAATGATCGAGCGGCGGTAAGGTATAATAAAGAAAAAAACTATATTTCACTTTTCAATATAGTTATCGCTTATTGCAATATATTTCACATCTTTGAATTAAAATTTCAACCCCGCCTCCAAAAATAGTCAGAAGTCTTATCTGCAAAATGGACATAAACAGCATCCATCACTTCTTCGTCACACTTAAATTTCCTTCCTCGAAGGTCCTTCTTTAGTTTTGAGAAGAGGAAATAGTCACTGGGAGCTAGATCTGGGCTGTATGGTGGATGGTCGATCTCCTTGAATTCTTCACAGCTTCCTTTGTAACAAGAGCTGTGTGCATAGGCGCGTTGTCGTGAAAAGGGCGAAAAACACCACTCAGCTTTCCTCTCCCTTTCTCTTGATGGAAGCACGTAGTCTGTGCAGTAGGCCAGCATAGTACTTCCCACTTACTGTGGTGTTCCTCTCCTTGAAGTCAATGAAGAGGTTTCTTCATAGTCCCAAAAGATTGTGACCATGATCTTGTTGGTTGACTGAGTGACCTTAGCCTTTAGAGGCGGTGCGTCGCCAGGTTTACGCCAGTGATTCTCTTTTGGACAAGGGATCATAGTAGAGGACCATAGTTTCATCTCCTGTAACAATGTTTAGCAAAACTTCTCTCTGGTTGCCATGGCAGAGCTCAAAAATGTCTCACAACAGATGACTCGTTGCTGATTTTGGACTGAGGAAAGAAGTCTAGACACCCATCTTGCACTAACCTTATTCATGTTTAAATGTTCATGAATAATTCGAAGGACTGTTGTTTTAGAAAGGCCCAACCTTGCTGCTATTTCTGTAACTTTGAACCACGTAATTTCTCCTTCCACAAGAACGATGTTTTCATGAATGAGCAACTCCAAGGGGCGACCGCCACGCTCTTCGTCTTCAATGCTTTCTCGACCCATTCGGAAAAGTTTGGCCCATTCTTTTACGGTAGAATATGAGGGGGATGCTTCTCCATATACACCGTCCAATCGCTGTTTAATTTCATTTGGAGTAAGTGCTTCTTTTGTAAAGTACTTAATAACAGCTCGATACTCCATTTTGAACATGTCACAATCTTCTACACATGATCTTCTTTATGCAAGTATATCTGAACAATTGAAAAGACTGAGCGGAGCGGAGGTTACTTAATAGATAAGGTATGACACCATATAAGGGTTTTGTGAAGGGACAATCGTTATCGGCGAGGCCGGAAACTTATGGGTCTACCCTTGTATATCAACTTCTTTACAATCAGGTGAGATAACTAAGTGCAAAGAAATGTCTTTAGAGTTTTTTTTTAATCTAAGTACTTCTTTACTCAGTTTGCACCACCAAAAACAGCAGAGATAGAAGAGGAGCTCAGAATTACTGATTTTCTTTGACAGAGGGCAAACAGATATTACGAATCATTTGAATGGCCTTAACGTAAATCTACAAGGAAGGGATCAGCTGGTGTCTGACCTTATGGAACACATTAATGGATTTCGGAACTGGCCAAGACTTTTTCATGTTGCAGATATCTAAATTCAGACTATTTCAGGTACGTTACTAATATTTCAAGTATGCTGAAATTGTTAATTAGTTTAGGATGCGGCTCGTCAACTGATAGTAAATACTTTTATGGCTCTCAGGTTAACAATAATTGGACACAATTGTACTAGATAAACCAAGATTTAACTCCATGATACTGTGAATGCACTGCTAATGGTCATCATCTTATTAAATATAATTTTAACGTGCAGATAATGACAGATAATGAAGGACGTTACTTGCAATAAAATATCAATTAGAGGAATAGGAAAGAGAAAGGGGAAACTAAATTGTAAAAGAAAGGAAAAAATTGCATAAAATCGTTTAAAAGTACAGATCGATTATCTTACTGAAAAGTTAACAAGACAATAAAATGGAAAAACCAAAAGAAGAAGACGATGAATGAGACATTGCAAGATAGCAAATAAATGCTGAAGTGAAGTAAATAACATAGACAAAGTATTTTTATTTAGTTAGTTGAGCTGTGGCACATAAAGCAGGATTTTTGTGTTTGAGAAATTAATTAAAATCACAGTAGGTATTGATTTGGTTCATCGCTGCGATTAGCATCATGGTTAAAGATCTTAGTCAAAAAGTATGCAACAAGTGTTTCGAGCATTTGCACAGAGTAGCCCAAATGGGTGTGAAGAAAATACTCATTAATTCTTTCCTTTTAAATTTTTATACACATACTAGCATTACTGAAAACGAAATGATGGGAAAATAAATAAAACGTTTCAAAATGTCATCATATATTAGATCCGTTATAGCATCTTGTGAACCATGTTAATCACGTTGTACACAGTGGCATTTTTGGCGAAATTCCCTGGCAAAAGTGAAGTTAAAGCGTGGCTATTTTAGTCAAAAAATCAGACGTGATTTTAGAAACTCTTTTTGTAAGCTTTCAGATAATGAGAAATTCGTCCCCAAATGTTGCATCTCGTTTTGAACATGGTAAAAGTAGATCATATGAACTAGCAGGAATTTAAAAATATACGAGAATGAGACGGCAAAGAAAAGAAATACAATAACCGTTGTTTGCGTTTCTTAAGATTCACTAATTGTTTTAATAGTAAATAACAGCCGTTGTTGCAATGTTGTTAGTTGGGTTTTTGACAAAAAAACTTAATTAGCATTAATAAAAGAGATACAGGCGACGAAAAAATGAGACATGAAGACTTGCAGCTAACAAATAAAAAATATAAATTAAATATGGGATTATTTTAATAGTAATTAACCCTCATTTTTTACTACTGTGGCATCATAGGTGATGGACACTGATGAATTAATGATACAATTTTTTTTCGACAAGAAGTAGCACAGTCTAAATTTAGGGTACTCCCCGGCATTTGCCATTGGCTAGGACAGAAGAAAATTGGGGGGGGGGGGGAAGGTCAGTCAGGGAGACGGCCTTACGCAGATCTGTCGTCTTAGCATACACGGTTCCATTTGGTGATGATGTCGAGGTAACTATTGAAAAGGTGTGGAAGACAAATCTTAATGCATTAAAAAGGAAAATATAACGAAACATCATAACGTAAGTTTGAAGAATAAAGTGCGAAAAATAGTCATAAATGAAGATAAATATCAAGATAAGAATTATAAAGTAATTCTAATAACAATAAAGTAGTGGCGGCTCACGGTAAAAGGCACAAGGGCACGTGCATTTCCTTTAATTTCCAACCGTAAATACCTTTAAATAATTTCTTCATAAATTGTCAACTTAAAGAATAATAAAGAATTTCACAGGCGCATGTTTCAGCCCCTGCATTGTAGTATACAAGAGAGGGGCTCTGTTTAAACGACTTCTGCGAATGCAAACCTTGGTATGTGTATGTGTGAAGAGAACGGGCTAGGCTTAACATGGCAGAACGCTTTGGTGTAAAAGGATATGAAGCTGGTGGGCAAGGGGATGAGAAAGGTGTCACAGTAAAGCTTCACCCAGAATCTGGGGACTTTTCATGCACATGCGCACGGAACCTGGTCTCCCTATCGTAGAGCATGCCAGAGTGGCCTCCCTAAGCGATTTGTCGTAAGGCTAACGTTATTACTTCCCATAAGCTTTTTGCTCTTTCGCACCAATGACTTATAATAAATGTAAAATATAAGAAACTGTTCCATTATAAAGATATCTCAACTAAAGTATCCTTCAATAATAGTACGTTTTAAAATGACCCAGCATAAACCTGAACATCACTGAGAGTAGGCCTGTGTAATTAAATTGACAATTTTGACACTTCTGCCTATCACCGATTAGTTGAACATCTTAATATACTGTCAAAGGCGGGGGGGGATCTACGTCGCGGACAGATTCATAAGTATTTATTTATTGCTAATGGCATTAATTTTTGTTTCTGTATGTATCGAAATTATTAACAAAGATCTGAAATGCACGATAAATTAAGTGAAGATGAATTATTTACTTTAATTCACGTGTGGTGAATATTTTACATCAAATAAAAATTTAATATCGATACATAAAATTACTTTTGACTATTTTTTCGAGAAAAGTGAGCGTTGTGCTTTTTTATGCCTGGCCCTATAATGTGCAGAGGATGCTAAAAATTGTATACACATTTCAAGCAAAAATAAAACTGTGTTGACATAACAAAACTGAATTCACACAAACAGAAAATGATGAGCACTAATCATCTTACACTTTTGCAGTTACAACAGTTACTCAAAATGCCTACCTACACTTCTGAGTACGTTGAACTACTGATTGAGCAACGATTGTGAAAGTGTCCTCAGCGATTGCAGCACATGCCGTTTCAATTTCTTCCCGAAGTGCTGCCAGTGTAGCTGGTTTTCTACGGTATACAACATCCTTAAGAGTTCCCCATAGGTAGAAGTTCAAAGGAGTTAGATCCAGAGAACGCGGTGGAAACTCAATCGGACCTCTTCGTCCTTTCCAGTGCCTTGGATCCAATGCGCGGGGCTTGTTGCTGAGCGAGGTCTCCCAGATCTCCCTTGTGAACATCGCATACGGTACCATGAGTCTCAAAATTGTCTCGAATGCGTGCAATTGTTACTTGCGTTGGCGGTTCTGTTCTGTACACACATCTCCATTGCCTTTGAACTTCAAAAACATTCTCTGTTTTCCAATACCACTTCAAAATTACCTTCCGCTGTTCAAAAGAATATCTTGACTCCATTTTGTTGTAGCAACGCTAGCATAACGTAATGTCAGTCACATCTGTTTACAGAAAATCATACGATAATCTTAACTTCATTTGTTCATTGCTGATTTACCTGTCAGGTGGCAACATTATCATGATGTATGCGAGTCACATCTGTTTACAGAACATCATACTACACATTGCTGTTGTTTTTCGGTTCAACTTTGAAACATATTAAATAGATATCAACTGTGAAAGTGTGTATACATTTTTGGCACTCTCGATATTAATATTTATGGATTCTATGCAATTTTATTTTATAAGTTATGCCCAAGCTACTAAAATCTGCAAGAGCCGTTACTGCAATAAGGCTAATAATAGCAGAAGGAGGAAAATCTAAAAACATGATAATGATGATATTGGTGGCGATGCAACGATTGTGATGATATGAAGATATAAAAAGAAAGAAAAGGGACGTTCAGAAGAAAATGACATTAGTAGGAAATATTAACATTATAAAAGCAAACAAACTGAAAATAATGCAAATATTCCTTTAAAAGAAAACAAAAATATAAATGAAACACGTAAACCATCGTTATAAATTCAAATTACTGCTTGAAATTAATAGTGTGCGTGAAGCAACGTTTTGAGTAGCCGTTTTCGCAGAGAGCTCTCAATCGCCGCTAATCTCAGCAAGAGTAAAATGGAGGGCATGCCTCACAATAACTCTGCGCTGCATACAGGCAAAGCAATTACCTGTGAAAGTCGGTGTTATGATGGAGTTATATGGAGCGACTGAGACACTATCTATTGATCGATTGACGTAAGAGAAGGGAGAGGACGGAAAATTTGGTGGTAAAGGACCAAGTGAGAGGCTGATGTAAAACGAAGATAACTAAAGAACGGTAGCATATACTTAGTTAAGATATAAATGCCAACTCACAGCAGGATCCGTGTAGCGTTGTAAATCCACAGTCATATTTTAAATATGTTACGTCACGTAGTGCCTAAATACAAGTCACGAGTCTTTAAATGAGTTTTTAACGCACATTATGAAGGTTGTGTACAATGAAACTTTCCTATGATCTGATTCCCATCGAATGTTGGTTTTCATTTCAAATCTCTGATTTCCCCCCCAACTGGTTGTAGAAATATATTATTCGTATGTGTTTGTTTGAATCTACACTTGAACGAACCTACTTTTGCCAGGTTTTAACTCCAGACTACAAAGTGGTGACAAAAAGCTTAGAACTATGATATGTTTCACACTTGGATATTTTCAACTTAGTGGCCGAGATGATTTACAGGGAGTCCACAAATGATTACTCTGTTTATAACGCTCTGGAATGAACATTTCTAATAAAAAAGAACTTTATATATCAATGCATACACACATGATATTTTAACGATAATGAAAACACTTGATAAACTCAACAAGTACCCCTTGGTAGCATGTAAAATATTCAATTGATGTTCGATTTCACGCGACAAATTCTGCAACATCTGATGCGTTGTTCCAAGGACACAAGATCTGGAGCGATTCTTTTATAAATAACATCTTTAATATATACCCAAAGAGAGAACTCCGTTGATTTTGGGGGCCATGAAATTGGACCATCTCTACCAATCCACTGATTTGGGAGTGTTTCATTAAGGCAACTGCGAACTGGAAGAGCCCAATGATGAGGAGCTCCATCTTGCTGAAAGATGACAGTCGGTTCCATTTCCATTGCTGAGGAATGGCTTAGTGTATTAACATACCTAGGTACACATTTCCATCAACTGATCTTTCAAGGAAGATGAAAAGGTCAGTCACTCTTTCATGTATTAGTCAATCATTTCGGATTGTTTTTAATGTGTTCTCTTATGACATGTGTGTTTTCTGACCCACAGATTTCCACGTTGTGCCTGTTAACTACTCCGCTTACATGAAATGAAGACGCTTTGCAAGAAAGCATTTTCCTCATCTATCCGCCGTAACATGTCAGCAAATCCGCCATGTCTTGCACGGTCATCTGTTTGTAATGCCTGAACAATTTGGACTTTGTACGATACAGCTTTGTAGATTGCACCCCTTGGCACTTGAAACTGCCTTGAAGCTTGTCTAATTGTTTTCTATGGTGACCTAGTGAAAGAGGTTTGAATCCCTTATACAGTCTCTTGAGAAACTGATTATCTGTCAATGCTTTACCCTTAAGCAGTGATCCTGTTCCTAAAAAGTTTGTAACTTCATGTAAGGTGAGTTCTTTCCATACATTCTCTACACACGAGTCAGAGATTTCGTTTTTCCAAGTCATACAACACATTGAGCATTTCCTTGCGGTGAAGTCAGTTTGAAAATAAAGCAAAGACAGAGCTCCTAGCAGCGAAAGTGGTGTACAGAACACATCTATACAAAAACTTTGGGTGTCCAAGTTTACCTGCAACAGAAAAGCTTCAGTAATTGTCATGGGTAAATTTTTATGAACAGGGTAACCATTTGTGGATACCCTATACATCTAAAATGTAAAATTGCAAGAAGTTGCTTGGAAAGTGTAAACAGAACACGCGGCAGAGCATTATAATTTTATTCGCGGATTAAATGTCATTGCTTGTCGTGCACCATGTCGCAGACGGAGTTTACAATGATTATATATTACAGATAATTGTCATACAACATCGCAAATGTAAACCTTCAACTAAAGTTCTTAAGCTTCCGTTCTAGTTTACCTTGAAAACAGAAAGCGAATTTTATGCATGCTTCAGTGCAAAACTTTAATTGCCAGATATTTGCTTTTATAATTGCTGATATGTGTTTCATATTTACCTGATTATAGAAATGTATCTTTTTTATTAATGCATCAAACTTAAATATAAACCGGATTTAGCGTTTGTGTTCATTGCTATTGAATGCCACAATCAGTATTACTGAATTACATTTCTTGCAATATATATACCAGTTCAAACCCGGCCAGGGTCGATAGACTTTTTCGGGCGTAAAAATCCTAAGTATGGCTTCCTTCGGAAGGGAAGTAAAGCATTGGGTCCCGTGTCGTACATTTACGGCACGATAAAAAACCTCAAGCCTGAAAGAAGAGACCTCTGAGCAAAATTTGTCGGCTGTTTCACGCCCTGAATTGAATGGGACGCTGAATACCTGAGATGTTAAAAGCGTCCGTAAATAAACAATAAAAAATATATACCGGGTGTCCCATCTCACTCAGCGATCTCAAATATTTTGGAAATGAAATAAGACGTGAAAAATCTAGTTGCTCTGAAAGGCAACCATGTCAGGGGGTCACACAATGGGAGTGTATGCACAGTACAGAAAATTAAAAAACATTACTTTTAATCCAAAGCTACATTTTTTTTTAAATAGAACATGTATGTTTTTTATATTGAATTTAAATCCAATTAGTGATAATAGAATTAGTTTTACTTTACTAAACAAAAGCATTAGTTGCCTATAGTTCAAAGAAACTTCATGTTTGTAAATTATATGCAGCACAGAAAACGACTCACAAATAATCAGTAACGTCTTGTCACTTCAGCAGATGTTCAAAGTGATCACCGTTAGCATCAATACACTCGTGGAGACGGCGAACAAGTGAAAGTTGTACAGACTGTAGTGTTTCTACAGATATTGCCGTTCACGCCGCTGTATCATGTTCTCTGGTGTCGTTGAGAGTTTCTGATACACTCTATCTTTCACTGCGCCCCAGAGAAAGTAGCCTAATGGCGTCTAATCGGGCACTGAGCTGATTTTTCACCGATTTGTAAACTTTGCGTCCACAACTTCTCTCGGAACATGAGCGAAATGTGTGGAGCACCATCATGCTGCAACCACATTGATAGAAGCGATTCCAGTCCCACGTCCCCCATGAGAAGGGATAGAGTATCATGCAGAAATGATGCGTTTAATGTTCCCTGATAAAAACAGGGACCTACAACGTTGTTGCCAATGATACCGCACCAAATATTGACAATGCACAACCTCGCGAAGTCAATGATAATTTTGCACCGACTAGTAGTGTATGCTGCTCAAATTCACATTACTATGATTTGTGAACAAAGCTTCATCCGTAAACAAATATTACTTAGGAATATTTTATTATCTTACAAATATCAAAATGGATCAGATCAGAAGGCACTAGTACTCTAAGCAGGCTGTTAATGGTTTGTTTACTGCATGCTTGTAGTAGACACATTGCAAGTAACCCCATGCTCTGTGTACAATACAGAAACGGTGTATTCATTGCAACTGTTTAAACGTTTATCTATTTCAGAAGGTATGCGGGTTAGAGCAGTGAAACCAATTCTGTTATCACTAATTTGACCTCTAGTTTTGAGTTACCTAGAAAAAACATACTTCTTTCATTTAAATTTTTTAACTTTAAGTTGAAAACAATAATTTTTTTTTTTTTTTTTTTTAATCTTTTACATTCCTGAGCAAGTAGATTTTCCATGCCTTGTTTCATTTCGAAAATATTTAAGGTCACAAAGTTAGGTATATATAAAAGTTTTTTTTTCCTTCCTCCCCCCCCCCCCATTCTAGCCGTATAAAGGACACAAGTTGATTATGAAGAATCAGATTTAAAAAAATCGGGTCAGGGCCGGGATTCCAGATATTCTTCTTCTTCAGCCTTCCAAGCAGACGCTCGAAACAACTGAGCTACCGTGTTCTCGAAATAAGGAACGCACTTCTCTCATCTGATTCTATATTATTTATTACAGTAATTTATTACAACAAATAGTTGAACATATACCGGAATTTTAACTTTAACTAGTGTACATGTTTGCGCAAAATGTCAGCAGTGAATTTATCCACATTTACCACGTGGTAGCATTCGGAAAATAAGAAGGCAGCTACATTTCCGACTGAGCGTGTAGCTTTACTTTCTGTTCCATAAAGCATATGAAGGAACAGTTATTGCTACACGAAGCCATACCTTGAATTGGGTTATGTATTTATTTATTTATTTACTGCGGTTGGGCTTATTTACAGCAAAAATATTTAATAAAGAAAGCATGTAATTTAATTAAATACATACCAACCTAGAATTAAATCAATCAGTATGTGTCAAATTAATTTTAGACATATTTACATGCCAGTTAACTTAATTAAATACATTTTACATAACTTAAAACACACCACTCTAGTTTAATGCATATAAACCTAGTATTTTTTTTAATTGTGTTTAACGTCCGTTTTTACTACAGAGGCATCACAGGCGGTGAACACTGATAATACATACATACTGGGAAAGGCTATTTTTTTTGAAAGGAAGGAAACGTTCCAGGCCTAAGTTTAGGGTACCTCCCCGACATTCGCCATTTATGAGGACTGAGGAAAACTTGGAAAAAACCTCAGTTAGGGAAGACGGTCCAGGCGGGATTCAAACCCCAGACCTCCTGCTCACGAGTCCGCGCCTTAACGACCTCGGCCACCCATGGCGTATTAACCTAGTTAAAATACGTCACCATGTCAACTTAATTTTACACACATTAACTTTATTAAATACACTGCAACTAACTTAACACGTTTAACTAATTAAGTAAATTTTAACTTAATTTTACACTTATTAAATGAATTAAATACACCTCACCTACTAAACATGTCAATGTGGTGAATTACACATTAACCTTGATCAATACGTCAAACTAATTAAATACATGTCAATTAATTTTACACTTATAAACTTGATTACATACATTTCAAGTATTTAAAAACATGTCAACATAGTTAAATGCACATAAAGCTAGTTAAATATAACAAAAATAAATTCATGATACATATACCTCCTTATTTTTGGATGTAGAGAATTGGCTAATATTGTTTCTCAGGAATAGTGATCTTTTAATATTTTATAATGAATTTATCAATATTCAAGCATAAACTTTCACTTTGAAATTATTTGTAATAATATAACGGGCGCTCCAGAATCCGTAATATATCCGTAAACTGCGCTTACATTTATGAATGTCCAATCCGGCGTTTTAATTTCCGTGCTTCAACTGTCTTCAGCTTGTTACCAAAGAGTTTAAATGAAAAAATATAACTACATTCCGTAACCTTCATCTGTTCGACTGTTAGTGGAAATTAAAATGCCTGACTGGATGATAACTATAAACGCATTTTATGGATATATTATTTCATTTTTATAATTTTATTTGATAAATGGTCATAATAAATATAACTCATGTTCCAAATTCTCTTCAGATAAAATTTCATGTTTATTACTAATGACTAAGCCAACGAAGCTATAAAAATGTTGCAATGCTCTGTTTTGATGACTTTGCGTAAAAACAATTGCACGTAAGTGTGATAAAAATTTTTTTTTTTTTGAATAGTGTTTAACGCCCGTTTTTACTACTCAGGCACCACAGGCGGTGGACACTGATGATACATGAAATGAAATGATATATTGGGAAAGGATTTTTTTTTTTTTTTAAAGGAAGGAAGCGTTCCAGGCCTAAGTTTAGGTACCTCCCCGGCATTTGCCAGTTATGAAGACTGAGGAAAACCTGGAAAAAACCCCAGTCAGGGAGGACGGTCCTGGCGGGATTCGAACCGCAGACCTCCCGCTCACGAGTCCATGCCTTAACGACCTCGGCCACCCGTGGCGGTGTGTGATAAAATGAAAGTGATAGAACGAAAGCGATAAAATTGTGGCGAAAGTCCGTTGTTACTGGTTAGAATTCCTGAAATTTTATACCGAATTGGTCATTGAATAATGGGCTAAGTAGTAATTTTTCATGACGCTATAACGCAAGATGACTCAAGAATCGATCTTTCCAATGCGGTCTGTATTACAAAAGAGAAACCACAATTTAAGAATTATTATCGTTATTATTGAGATTAAACCACAAAAATTAATGGTATACTATTAATTAAATTAAATATATGACCACTGATAGACAAAGCTATACTGTATGAGTATTTTTAAACATTTTTAAATGTAACCATGTTTATGAACTGAACCCTTTGTATTATCTTTATATTCACTAAAATAGAGAAATAGCAGAAAGTTTGGAGTTATCTTGCGTATTTAAGATGTTCATATGTTTCGATAAAACAAAAACATATTACTATTTAAAAACAATTTCAATGTGTTAAGCAAATATACACAATCAGCAATAAAGAATCGAAAATTTTACAATTTTCATTGGCTTTGAATTTAATTTAAATATTATTATACTAAAAAATATTTCACATTTAATACCTTCACAACGATGTTTCTTGTCAAATATAAAACACACACACACCATTGTACAGTTCGTATACTAAATTAATTTGTCCTGTTTTAAAATAGCATAGAGAAAATTAAACGCAAAAGCGCATTTTAAATTTCAGTTTTCAAGTACACCCCTACTCCTAATGGTTCAATTTTCCTAATTTTCGGAAACTATTTTTCTTGTTTTATTAAAATGGTATATTCCAAGTTTTGTTGTGAACAAACAAATATTAGTGCCGCTAGAGAGATGTTTTAAATTTTGCGTTTCAGGTAACCCCCCACTTCTAATGACCCGATTTCCCTGATTTTGAGCAACTGTTTTTCTTTTTTTTTCTTTTCTTTTTTTTTTATTTAAATGTTATACGCGGGGTTTCATTTGGAAAAAATAAACATTAATACCTCTACAGCGATATATATATGTTAGGTAAAATATGGTCCGATTAGACTGATTTTCAGAAACTATTTTTCTTGTTTGCTTTAAATGATATATACCTAGTTTTGTTATGAAAAAACAATTATAGATTCTGCTAAAGCGATTTTCAAATTATGGGTTTCATATAACTCGCCCTTCCTAATTGTACGATTTCACTCACTTTCAGAAACTATTTTTTACATTTTTTTTAATTGCGGCTACTATAGAAATTTTTAAATTTCACTTTAAAACCTCCTCTCAATGACCCGATTTTGCTGACTATTTTTATTAATTTATTTTAAAGAAATTTACTACGTTTCGTTGAGAATAAACAAAAATTGCGATAGCTAGAGCGTCAACGAACATATATACGAGGGTAGGTCCATAAGTCTCCGATCTCGCCGATGAGGAGTGTCGCCTTCACAAAACCCTTATCTTCTGTCATAACTTATCTGTTATGTAAATAATTGCAGCTGTAATTTCCGTTCCACTGTGTTCCGTTGTTCAGATATAGTTAAGTAAAGAAGGCTGTGTGTAGAAATTGTAACATGTTCAAAATGGAGTATCGAGCTGTTATTAAGTTTTTCACAAAGGAAGGACTTACTTCAAATGAAATTAAGCAGCAATTGGACGGTCTATATGGGTAAGCATTTCCCTCATATTCTGCCGTAAAAGAATGGGCGAAACTTTTTCGAATGGGTCGAGAAAGCATTGAAGACGAAGAGCGTGCAGGTCGGCCCTTGGAGGTGCTCACTCCTGAAAACATCGCTCTTGTGGAAGGAGAAATTATGGAAGACAGGCGGATCAATGCTACACAAATAGAAACAAAATTTCGCCTTTCTAAAACAACAGTCCTTTTAATTATTCATGAATATTTAAACATGAATAAGATTAGTACTTAGAGTTCTTTCCTCAGTCCAAAAGCAGGGACGAGTCATCTGTTGTCAGGCATTTTTGGAGCTCTGCTATGGCTACGAGAGAGAAGTTCTACAAACCATTGTTACAACATACCATAGATGAAACTATGTTCCTCTACTATGATCCCTTGTCCAAAAGAGAATCAATGGAGTGGCGTAAACCTGGCGAAGCACCGCCTCTAAAGGCCAAAGGTCACTCAGTCAACCAAGAAGATTATGGTCACAATTTTTTGGGACTGTGAAGGAATAGTTTTCATAGACTTCAAGGATAGGAACACCACAGTAAATGGGGAGTACTATACTGGCCTACTGCACAGGCTACGTGCTTCCATCAAAGAGAAAAGGCGAAGAAAGCTGAGTCGTGGTGTGCGCCTTCTTCACGACAACGCGCCTGTGCACACAGCTTTTGTTGCAAAGGAAGCTGTGAAGAAACGTGACTTCAAAGAGATCGACCATCCACCCTACAGCCCAGATATCGCTTCCAGCGATTATTTCCTCTTCTCAAAACTCAAGAAGGACCTTCAAGGAAGGAAATTTAAGAATGACGAAGAAGTGATGGATGCTGTTTATGCCCATTTTGCAGATAAGACTTCTGACTATTTGGGGGGGGGGGTGAAATGTTAATTCAAAGATGTGAGACGTATGTTGCAATAAAGGATAACTATATTGAAAAGTAAAATATAGTTTTTGTCTTTGTCATGCCTAGAAAATGGTTGGCGTTTAACTAAACTCCATTACATATTCCTTAAACCCCCTTACCACTACAATAATCTGTGTTGATAAAGTCGACTATATTTTTTAACCTTTGTGAAATAAATCGACAATTATCCCCTCACCCCACTCGAATAGGAGAGCTAACAAAGGCCGAAAGCTTGACGGAGGTTAAACGAAAGGTCATTATCGTATGGCGAATCAAACAATGTCACATAACCACCATTCACCCGTAAATTGTTCCTAACGACCCATGAAAAAATCTCGCAGAATAAAGTTTGGAAAAATTAAGCTCACACTAATTAATTAGTGTGTACTCTGCTACTAATATGAAATTGAAGTAAATTGTTGCGTTAAATGTGTTGTTTACATGTTTTCTTCATGGTTGGTGATCGCTCTTTGATTCGTGAAGAGCATGTCATATTATTGTGGCGATATATGAGGTTGGGCTTTGCGTTTTAAAAGCAATAATTAGTACGTCGTCGGAAAATGGCTACTATTTATTTGTTAATATTAGTTTTCTGCAATCTCCTTGGTTGTTCATGTCAACCCCAACAAAGATTAGGCATTTCTGCCTATTCTGCTTCCAAAAGCTATCTCTACTTAGACCTTACATTTTATCGTAAGCTATTGTGACTGAACTCATGGAAAGATTTTTTTAATAATCTATCCGAATATGCTTCGATAGTACGTACTAGGAACCTACAATTAAAGAAAAAAAAAATCTTTGTACATACGTATAAAGCTCTAACGGTCGCAATCTTTGTGTTTTTCTCAACGAAACTCAGTATATAACCTCAATTAACAAACGATTCGTCGAGTTCGTTAACCAGAAAAATTTAACAATTGGGGTTGGGGGTTAACCTAAAGCGAATCTTTTTTAAAAAATAAAAATTGCTTTAGAGGTCATAATTTATTTTATTCTCATCGAAAGTCAATTAATTTTTGTAAAATAAATTGATAAATGAATTTTTCGAGAATGATGGAATCGGGCTATTAGAAGTGGCGTACTTTTTATTTTTTTAATTGTGTTTAACGCCCGTTTTACTACTGAGGCACCACAGGCGGTGAACACTGATAACATGAAATGAAATTATATATTGGGAAAGGATTTTTTTAAAGGAAGGAAACGTTCCAAGTCTAAGTTTAGGGTACCTCCCCGGCATTTGCCAGTTATGAGGACTGAGGAAAACCTGGAAAATACCTCAGTCAGGGAGGTCGGCCCTGGCGGGATTCGAACCCAAGACCTCCCGCTCACGAGTCCGCGCCTTAACGACCTCTGCCACCCCTGGCGGTGGGGCGTACGTGAAAAACTAGTGCAACTTAAAGCAAAATTTAAAAATTGCTTTAGCCGCCGAACTTTAAATGTTTGTTAAGGAAACACGGTGTGCGCCATTGAAATAAATTACGAAAAATAGTTGCCGAAAATCAGCGAAATCGGACTATTAGGAGGGGGTATACCTGAAACTCAAAATTTAAAAATGTTGGGTTAACCTGAAAATCGAGTGGAAGTTAAGGCCAAATATAAAAAGAACTCTAGCGACCGCATTTAAAAAATTGTAAAGGAAACTTGGCATGTGCCCTAGAAGTATAATAAGAAAAATATTTTCTAAAAATCAGTGAAATCGCATTATTAGGAGGGGAGTTTAAAAATCGTGCAAGAGAAATTATTATTTCGTTTTTCGCAAGAAAACATATACTCCATTTAAATAAAAGAAGGAAATATTTTCTAAAAATCGGGGAAATCAGGCCATTAGAAGGGGGGTATACGTGAAACCCAAAATTGAAAAATGGCTCTATCGGCGCCAACATTTGTTTCTTCACAACAAAATTGGAAATATACCATTTGAATACAATAAAAAGTAGTTTTCGAAAATTAGGTAAGTTTGACCACTGGAAGTAGAGATATACTTGAAAACCGAAATTTAAAATTTGCTCTTGTGTTTTATTTTCTCTATTGTTTTAAAATAAAAGGACAAATTAATTCATTATATAAACTAAATTTATAGCAATGCATATGTTTTATATTTAACAATGGCGTCGAGTAAAGATGACAATTATTTATGAAATATTAATATAATATATGTTTGAGAATTATATTTGTTTGTAAGAGCGCTCTGTAATAACCTTCAGAAAACATTTGCGTTACATATTTTTACTACAATGACTTTTAAATTACATTTCAAAGCCAACGAAAACCGATATAACTTTCCGATGTTTTATTTATTTTGTACATTGTAATTGTTTCTGAATAGTAGCATTTGTTTTATTGAAACATATGAACATCATCTTCTTAAATACGCAATGTAACTCGAAACTTTCTGTTATTTCTCTCTATTTTAGTGAATGTAAAGATGATACCAAGGGCTTAGTTAATAAACATGCTTTTATTTAAAAATGGTTAGAAATACTCACATAGTATAGCTATGTATATCATTGATCATATACTGCATTTCATTTTTGTGGTTTAATCTCAATAATGATGATGATGATAATTTTAAAAATGTAGTTTTTCTTTTGTAATATTTATAGATTGCAAGTGTTGTAATTTTGTTCCTTTAGTACCACATAGTAATGCCATAACTTATTTCATTTCATTAATTAATAAGATCATAATTTGGGTTTTATAAAGTTATTCAACTCGATGAGGAATTCGCTTAATTTATGCAGCTCCCGCGTGATGGACTTTATCCTTTAAGTTGACAGTTTGTCTATTTGTCCCTTTAACATGTATGATATGCAATTTTTCCAGTGATTATATAATGTTTTATTATTTAATTCAAACTTCTCATATTAATTTCAATCTTTATATTCTTTATGGCATTCAGTATGTTGGTATGTACGACCCTCATTTCTAAATCAAAACGTATATAATGTAATGTACTTGCATTTGTAGAATAATTAAACATTATCTTACGTAGACTGTTTATTACAAATATTTTGGGGTGACTACGGGTATGGTTTATCATTTCCATTGAAGCAAAGACCTACGTCCTGCAGATATGGTTTATATATATGAAGGTAGGTTCATAAATTTCCGACCTAACATTTTCTTGGGATGTGAAAGAAAAAAACTATATTTCACTTGTTACCCTTTTTTGCAGTATTTTTCACATCTTTGAATTAACATTTCGACCCTCCCCCCGCCAAAAAAATAGACTGCAGTTTTGTCTGCAAAATGGGCATAAACAGCATCCTTCACTTTTTCTTCACACATAAATTTCCTTCCTCGAAGGTCCTTCTCGAGTTTCGAGAAGAGGAAATAGTCACAGGGAGCTAGATCTGGGCTGTAGGGTGGATGATCGACCTCCTTGAAGCCACGTTTCTTCACAGCTTCCCTTGCAACAAAAGCTGTGTGCACAGGCGCGTTGTCGTGAAGAAGGCGCACACCACCACTCAGCTTTCCTCGCCTTTTCTCTTTGATGGAAACAAGTAGTCTGTGCAGCAGGCCAGCATAATACTCTTCATTTACTGTGATATTCCTCCCCTTGAAGTCAATGAACAGTACTCCACAATCCCAAAAGATTGTGGCCATGATCTTGGTTGATTGAGTGACCCTGGCCTTTAGAGGAGGGGCTTCGCCAGGTTTACGCCACTCCATTGATTCTCTTTTGGACAAGGGAGCATAGTAGAGGACCATAGTTTCATCTCCTGTAACAATGATTTACAGAACTTCTCTCTCGCATCCACGGCAGAACTCCAAAATGCCTGACAACAGATGAATCGTTGCTGCTTTTGGACTAAGGAAAGAAGTCCCAAATTGCACTAACCTTATTCATGTTTAACTCTCCTTGAAGTCAATGAAAAGTACTCCACAGTCCCAAAAGTTTGTGCCCATGATCTTGTTGGTTCACCGAGTGACCTTGGCCTTTAGAGGTGGTGCTTCGCAGGTTTAAGTCACTCCATCGATTCTCTTTTGGACAAGGGATCATAGTAGAGGACCATAGTTTCATTTATTGTAACAATGGTTTGCAGAACTCCAAAATGCCTGAAAACAGATGAATCGTTGCTGCTTTTGGACTGTGGAAAGAAGTCTAGACACCCATCTTGCACTAACCTTATTGGTGTTTAAATATTCATGAATAATTCGAAGGACTGTTATTTTGGAAAGGTCCAACCTTGCTGCTATTTCTGTAACTTTGAGCCGCCGATCTTCCATAATTTCTCATTCCACAAGAGCGGTGTTTTCAGGAGTGGCACCTCCCCGACCTGCACGCTCTTCGTCTTCAATGCTTTCTCATTCCATTCGGAAAAGTTTGGCCCATTCTTTTACGGTAGAATATGAGGGGGATGCTTCCCCATATACACCGTCCAATCGCTGTTTAATTTCACTTGGAGTAAGTCCTTTTGTGAAGAACTTAATAACAGCTCTATACTCCATTTTGAACACGTCACAATCTTCTACACATAGTCTTCTTTATGCAACTATATCTGAACAACTGAACACAGTGGAGCGGAAGTTACAACTGTAATTATTTACTTAACATATAAGGTATGACACAGGATAAGGGTTTTATGAAGGCAATAGCCTTATCGGCGAGACCGGAAACTTATAGACCTACCTTCGTATTATGTTGTCTGAAAGATTTGGTCAGTATTATTTACCAGCGTTTTGCTTATTTGTGCCTAATGAGTTATTTATTCTATAAGGAACAGCATATCAGCAGACATGCATAAGAGAACAAGAAAACAGTAATAATATTGCTTTCCTTTATTATTCGTTAATATTTAACATTTTATTGTATATTAGTAATTCCTTAATATTAATATTATTGTGATTTGTACTCCAGTATTATCAATTTGTTTGGTTCCGTTCATTGTGCAATTTAAGTTTATGGTTTAAGACGGTGACATTGGTAAATATTTTAGACTACAACTGTGTTTCTTTCTTCCTTTCAACTTGGTATAGAACTAACTTAGGTATATTATAAGGAAATGTCGTTAATGACTTATAATTATTTTAATAGAATTTTCATGCCAGGAGGATAATGAAACAAAATGTTAATGATATCAATTCCACAATTTCTAGAGGGAATTTCCCTCATTTGCTGAAATAGGCATTGCCTTTGCTTTAAAAATAGCACGCGTGCCAGGAAAGGTACTAAATCATTAATTATACTGCATTCACTGTCCTGAAAGTGCAAATTATTCATAGACATGTATTTATTACTAGTAACATTGCTAAAGTAATGGGAGAGGGTGTTAATTTGAAGTGCATACCATCTTGCAAATGCACAAGAAGGCTTCAGTATCTCCCTAAACGATAAATTAACAAACCTGTACTTAATTTCCACAATTTAAGAGGATAGAGTAGTCTGAAATGATGAAAAATGTCTCTTTTTTTAATTTTATCATTATAATTCTTTGAAGTTAATAGTTTCAGAAAATATACGACAATTTTTAGATATTTAAACAGTTGTAAATGCATAGCACCGCTCTTTAAATCAGCCTGATATTCCCGCCCACGTACCCTTTTCAGCCTTCATGCTTCTCTGTTTTCTGAGACAGTAGAAACATTTGATATATTTTGTTTGATGATAGAAAACGTCGGGTAAATTGACCGCACTGTAGCATCACGATGCTTTTTTGTTTTATGACTGCCTTTTGAAAACAAAGAATATATTTTATTTATAGTGTTAGTAAACTATTTTTGCCCTGCCAGAACTTTATGAATAATTATCTGCAATGCCCTAAAGTAAAAGATTTTTAAAGAAACAGAAATTCCGTGGAAACCAGTTCGCATCTAAAAATAAACGTAGTGTTGAAAAAATCCATGGGCTCCCTCTACTGAAGCTTAGGTTAGCGGTTGAAAGAAATAACACAGTTACAAACAGGAAAGTAACCTAATTATAATTAAGTGCTTATATTATTGACATTAACTTACTTTCAAACTTTATAAGTAAAAATGCAGTTTGTGGAAATTGCAAATCAACTGATTCACTCTATACAGAAGAAAATATGAATGAAAGCAGAGAACGGGTTCTGATTTTGTACTGAAATGTAGATGGTATGATATGGTGTTGTTGCAGTTACTTCCCTTACCACAGGAAAATGTTTTAGGTGTGGAAATTCTCACAATTAATTGTAAAACTTGTAGTAGGATAATTAATGCAGGGGACCACACGTGCGATATGAATTTTGGGGGGAAAAGTGGAAATATGGGGAGCTAAACAAATTTCATAAGGTCTCTTGGTAAGCGTGGTGTGAGATATACAACCTTCTTAGCAGAAAGGGACTCAAAAGTGTATAAACAAGTGTGTTATAGAAAGCCATATACTGACAGTGTATTGGTGTACATCAGAATTTGTTTTCTTCTTTAACCTTAATTTTCTCTAATCGACATTTTTAGAAGTTAACCTCCTTGGTCTAGTGGTTAGAGTAGCTGACTGCTGGCCGGGAGTTTCGAGTTCTATTCCCGGCACCTGCTTAGGAAGATCTGGAACGGATTCCACACAGCCTCGCGAGGACAATTGGTAAGCTGCCTGATGGAGAGGTGGCGATATTCGATTTAGTAAGCCGCGATATAGCGACCGACGGGATACAGTGTGCTGACCACATACCCCCGTGATATACTGCACTCTACCAATATCACGGGATATAGATAGAAGACGCAGCGGTCATCGCGGTAAGCCGAAGGCCCACATGGAGTTGAACAAGAATGTTGCTTTTATTCTAAAACTACTGAAGGTAGAAGGTAGAAATCTGAAAATTTGCATACATTTGTGAATATTACCATACTTTGGTGAATATTTTAGTACACTTTCGTAAGGTTTTAAAGGTAAATATAGGTTTTTAGGGCCATAAAATTGTGTAAAAAGAGGAAAATTTGCATTGCACATTTTTAAAAATGAGCAATTTTTCCCAGAAGAACCATAAAAGATACACAGATGACAGTGCTTTCTTTTGCACTTTACTATAGTGAAAAAATGCATGGATCATTTTAATTCTGTGCTGTAAGCAGATAAGTGAGAAAAGGAACATAAATATACTCATATTTTGAACAACTGTTATTTGATTTTTTATGTTTAATATATTTTATAAAATGAAATACAAGAACTAAAACCGCTTACTACTGGTCTAAATATTTCTCAAAGTATGCTTAAATTTGTTTAAAAATTATAAGTAGTTTCATAAAAGATTGTACGAGATATACACAGTGCCACAGGTGACTGAGGTCGTTAAGGCGCAGACTCGTGAGCAGGAGGTCTGGGGTTCGAATCCCGCCAGGACAATCCTCCCTGACTGAGGTTTTCCTCAGTCCTCATAAATGGCAAATGCCGGGGAGGTACCCTAAACTTAGGCCTGGAACGATTCCTTCCTTAAAAATAATAAATCCTTTCTCAATATATCATTTCATCTCATGTATCATCAATGTCCATCGCCTGTGGTGCCGCTGTAGCAAAAACGGGCGTTAAAAAACAATCATCATGTTATCGATTGCTGGAAACCAAGTGCTATTTAGTTTTTGAGCTTCTTCTTTCCTGTTGAAAGTATTGGGTGTTTGTGGATTTCGATCGCTTCTCGCGGTCTTACACCCCAACAATTTCAACAGGAAAGAAGAACCTCAAAAAGTAAATAGCAACGGGTTTCCAGCAATCGACAACAAAGTACTACATACATCACATGAAAACATAGCAAGAGAGCAGCAGCACAGGAGAGGCCAGGCTGCTCCCTCTAGCCGACAGGTCCCCGCCCGGTCCGGACCAATCAGCGGGGAGCGCTGGCAGTATAAATAAAGCGACTCTGACAGCCAACACTTCAGAAGCGGTGGTTCGGTGCCCACGCCTCCGAAGATGTCTGCCGTAGTTGCAGATGAAACGTCTGGAATCTTCATCTCTAGTAGACCACGACAAAACAGCCCGGAAGAGTATCACCGTTACAAGAAAAACAGATTACACCTACAGAGTCGATTATTTTCAAAGATTGTTATTCATCTTTTCGCAAATATTTTGATAAAGAGGCAAGGAACTTCTTTCAGACATTTTCTCCTTTTTTCTTCATTTGTATTAAAGCGCCATCGTTTCAGAAATACTGCCATGGATCGAAACATTTCCATGTTAAAAATTCTGGAACTTAATATATTTAATCTAATGTTCTGAAGTACTGACTTGCTGAAGGACAACATATTCCTTTCTATCAATTTTCTCCTCTCCCCATTTCATCCAGGTGGTTCCGTTACAGGTCGAAAATACCAAGTTGGATGGGTTGGTGCTGTGTGCGATACGACAGTCGCTTGCGCTTGGGAAAGGCTAGCAGCCATTCTTAGGGACTCATAATGCTTAGAAGGAAGCTCTACCGGCGCCGGAGTTTTCTACCTGGAAACACTGACAGGGTATCCGTCTATACCCGGATCTCGTCGCTCCTGGGTCCTGTCCCTCACATCATCCCTTCTTCCTTCCATTGGGAGCGTAGGCACAAAACGGTCACCTCTTTAGCAAGGATGAAGTACAGAAATGTTCAATCCAATCATTTCGTATCAAAGATACAAGATCACCTTCTGACCGAGAATACTTTGTTGATGTTTGAGATTCCTAGCACGATTATAAATTGCCTTCTCTGGTTTGAATTGTGCAAAAAGTTCCAATTTTAGTTGCAGATCACAATTTACCTTCAGAACCGGTTTCTTAACTAATTTAAGTTGTTGCAGACCTCGATTTGTCGCCGAGTCTCTGCATTGATTAATAATGCGCGTCTAATTATGTTGCTAAAATGCATTTGCAATTGGAAAAAGTGGCGTCATACTGTGACCTTAGACACGGCAACATTATGCATGATTTTGCTGTCATGGGGAGATACGCTTACAATTTAGTGCAGGGGCGCCAGCCCACGGCCTGCCAAGCCCGTCCAATAATCAAACATAGACAAGCCGCGTGCGGAAAATTCAACACAATACTATTACTACTATTAACATTATTATTATTATTATTACTACTACTATTATTACAACTATTAATATTATTATTATTACTATTACTACTACTCTACTTCTACTCCTACTATTACCACTACTTCTACTACTACTGTTACTTCTGCTGCTACTACTATTACTACTATTACTACTACTACTGCTACTTTTGCTGCTACTACTATTACTACTATTACTATTACTACTATTACTACTACTATTACTACTATTACTATTACTACTATTACTACTACTACTATTACTACTTCTGCTGCTACTACTATTACTACTACTACTACTATTACTGCTGCTGCTACTACTATTACTACTATTACTATTACTACTATTACTACTTCTGCTGCTACTACTATTACTACTATTACTATTACTACTATTACTACTTCTGCTGCTACTACTATTACTACTATTACTACTACTACTATTACTACTTCTGCTGCTACTACTATTACTACTACTACTACTATTACTGCTGCTGCTACTACTATTACTACTATTACTATTACTACTATTACTACTTCTGCTGCTACTACTATTACTACTATTACTATTACTACTATTACTATTACTACTATTACTACTACTACTAGTACTACTACTACTATTACTACTACTATTATTGCTACTATTACTACTACTACTATTACTACTACTATTATTACTACTACTACTATTACTACTATTATTACTACTACTCCTACTTCTGCTGCTACTACTATTACTACTATTACTACTACTGCTACTTCTGCTGCTACTACTATTACTACTACTACTCCTACTTCTTCTACTACTACTATTACTATTACTACTATTATTACTACTACTAGTACTACTACTACTATTACTACTACTATTATTGCTACTATTACTACTACTATTACTACTACTATTATTACTACTACTACTATTACTACTACTACTACTACTCCTACTTCTGCTGCTACTACTATTACTACTATTACTACTACTGCTACTTCTGCTGCTACTACTATTACTACTACTACTCCTACTTCTTCTACTACTACTATTACTATTACTACTATTATTACTACTACTACTATTACTACTACTGCTGCTACTACTATTACTACTACTATTACTACTACTACTATTACTACTACTACTGCTGCTGCTACTACTATTACTACTACTACTACTACTACTACTCCTACTTCTGCTACTACTATTACTACTATTACTACTACTACTGCTGCTGCTACTACTATTACTACTACTACTACTGCTGCTACTACTACTGCTACTACTATTACTACTACTACTATTACTACTACTATTACTACTACTATTACTCTTACTACTACTACTACTGCTGCTGCTACTACTACTGCTACTACTATTACTACTACTACTATTACTACTGGTACTGTTTCTGCTACTACTATTACTACTATTATTCCTACTGGTAATAATAATAATATAAATAATAATAATAATAATAATATCGAAAACAAACGATGTGTTCATCTACCTTGTCGCTAACCCTACTACTAGCGGCCAGAAACAGGAGTAATATTTGAGAATCATGAAACCCAAATATAGCAAAGATGGTTCCTTCTTATTTGGAAGTTTAGAATGAAAAGTTAGCAAGTGAAACTTGAAATTAAGACCATAGACGTAATGACGGCGACTTCCGTTTCGATATAGTTGGTGTCAATTTGTCTCTCCGCAATTCTGCTGTCTTTAAACATCTACAGAAGTTCTCTCAATGCAAGAGAAATAAGAGGTCTCCCAAAAACCTTATCAACAATGTGTTCTGTAAATAAACAATAAAAAGGAGAGAAAGTTCGCAGATAAAGGGATTTTTTTTCAATAAAAGAGAACTAAAAGTTATTTATGGTGTAGTTAAGCATTAAACCTGTTTGCTTGGTAGATAATGATGCGATTTCCGTATGAAGGAGTACACTATTAAATTACATAGATCAGTGCAACAGTTTAAAACATTTACGCAACAAAGACACCGTATTCATAGTAGTGATGGTGATTTTATTATGGCGTATTTAGATAATACAGAACTTTTCTCCCCGGGCTATTACTATGCTCATGAATGACCTTGGGAGTTACATCGAAAATACGCACTCCATTTTTGCATTGACTCAAAGCACTGATGTGACAACGCTGTTCAAATAGTAATTTCCATACGCGGTGTCCATGATGATTGCAATACAGGAGTTAGCGACACCGCATTCACTTAAGGGAACTACAAATTTACCACGTCTGTTGGGCGCAATTCTGTCAACATCCAATTGATTTTTGCTACAACTTAGCAATTTCTTTGACGTAACAGCGGATGGGGTACTAGCTATACAATGGTTGGAAATTACGAAGGCTTGGTAAAAGCAATAAAAGATCAACAAGTTATCATCGATTATAAGGGTGCTAAATTTCATTACATTATTAATTAAGAGAATTTTTGATTTAACTCTTTCAAAATGGTCCATGTCTTAAAAATGGTTATCAAAACAGTGAACTTTATCCACTCAGAAGAGTTAAAACATCGCCCCTTTCAGAATGCCAAGATATCATTTACTATTTGGAATAAGATGACCAAGTACTGCTAAAACGTTATAAAAAAGAATTTCATTTGAAAGATGAAATGAAGTTGTTCTTTAAAAATGTAAACCAGAATTTGAAGATAACGGCTTGCTCTGTAACTTACATTTTTAGCTGATATTTTTATGCCCTTCACGAAGTTAATGTAGATATATGAACACTCCCCTCCTAGCCTGTGACATGTATGTAGACATAGCAACCTAACAGTTGTTCGGCAATTGTTTTATGCGAATGTCTATTAATTTCTCAAGGTATATTCCTATGTTGGCATAAGTTGTCTTTTTGGTGCCTAGTAGGATCGATGAATATTTCAAGAAATTATTAAAAAATATCGATTCAAGGGTAGAACCGCAATATCTTACACTCCTTCGGTTTTTTTTTTTTTTTTTTTTTTGTAGCATAGGCAACTGAAAAAATATAAGAATTTTTGCACATTTATTAAATTATCTAATTGAACTTCATTTTTTTTTGTACTGCGCCAAAATTTTGTTATATATGACCTTTTTGAACAAGTATGTATACAAAACAGTTTCAAAAACAAGTATACACACTTCAAACAAAGGAAAAAAACCCTATTAAATAACAAACCTGAATTCACACAAATAGAAAATGATGAGCACTAATCATCTTAGACTTTTACAATTACAACAATTGCTCAAAATGACCACCATCGGCGTCGATACACTTCTGAGTACGTTCAACTACTGATTGAGCAACGTTTGCGAAAGTGTCCTCAGCGATTGCAGTGGATATCAACCTCAGCGTTTACAGGCCGGTATTTATTTGCTTTTATATACTTTAACGGCTTCTTTACATTTATTGTTAGGTTTGTGATTTTATAAAGAATTTAAGTATTTGATTTTTCCCAATTTCTTCCCAAAGTCCTGCCAGTGTAGCTGATTTTCTACGGTATACAACATCCTTAAGAGTTCCCCATAGGTAGAAATCCAACGGAGTTACATCGGGAGAACGCGGTGGAAACTCAATCAGTTATCCAGTGACGAGGATGCGGGGCTTGTTGCTGTGCGAGGCTACCCAGATCTGCCCTTGTGAACATCTCATACGGTACCACGAGTCTCAAATTTGTCTGGAATGCGTGCAATTGTTACTCGCGTTGGCGGTTCTGTTCTGTACACACGTCTCCATTGCCTTTTAACTTGAACGACATTCTCTGTTTTTCAATACCACTTCAAAATCCTTTCCGCCCTTCAAACGATAATCTTGGCTCCATTTTGATGTAGCAACGCTAGCATAACGTATGAGTCACATCTGTTTACAGAACATCATACGATAATCATGGCTTCATTTGTTCATTGTTGATTTACCTGTCACGTAGCAACGCTATCATAATGTATGTGCGTCACATCTGTTTACAGAACATCATACTACACATTACTGTTGTTTTTCGGTCCAACTTTGAAATATATTAAATAGATTCTACTGTGAAAGTGTGTATACCTTTTTGGGCACCCTCGGTATGTATAGAATATGAAGCGGTCCTTAAGGCTCACCCCTTCTGAAGTATAAATATAATATAATATGTATGTTGCAAACTTAATTATCATATTCTATGTATTGTAATTAGTAATGTACATATCGTATATGAATAATAGGATATAATGTTACTATGTGGGTTTTTTTTTTTTTTTTTTTTTTTTGGGTTACGGTAGCTTTGAGAGTTAACAAGGTCTTAAAACTCTTATTTAGAGGAAGAAACCCGAGGGTCGAGTGTGAATCCTTCCTCCCTTTTTTTAAAGGTCTGCCGTAACAGGACTTTTAAATCCCTTTTGGGCTTTGACTCCGATAGGCGTTATACTGTTAGCCATTAAACAAGCCAATACCAACAAAATTTTTGAAACTTTCAAATGTAGCGAATGGCACATATGATAGGTGAACTTAAACCAGCCAATGGAAAAGGTATGTTTGAACTTTTAAAGATAGCTGGTGGTCTCCTTTGGCGTCGTTAAGTTAGCAATTACTTGGTTTGAATTTAATATATAAGGAGGCGGTTGCTCGACTGGAGCACTCATTTGTCAGTTCTACACGCGGCGAGACGCAGCAATAATTTATGTTCGCAGTTCGACGTTGCTGAGGCACACAGTACACAGTTGAATTACACAGTTCTGATACATCAGTTAGGCAGTTTTTAAGTTGATACTCAGCTGAGAATCTGTTATCAGTTACACAGTTGCGATACATCAGTTAAGCAGTTTTCAGTTTCACGCACCGTGGTACTCATTTGTAAATTTCACACGCTGCAACTAAATTAAATCTACCGTACGCAAAACACCAGAGGACGGGATAGATTTTGAACTTAATAAAGTACCTATAATTATGTCGCATTGCGTGCTTATTTATACTACCGAACTTCCCTCCCAGTTCTGTTGAGTACGAATCAACAAAATAGCAAAATTCACTCAGAGAAATTGTTGTTTTTGAAGCGTGGGCAACAACAAAGAAACGACTATTCTCAAGTTACCAAATTGCTTCAAAATATGTGCCCAATGTGGGGCACTTGGCCGGAGCCTACTAAACAGCCTCAACTATTTTTATTCAAATAGATTCTGAATGTATATTTTTATCAATAATAATATATTCGCCTCCAAATTCTCTATCTGCATTCTTGGATTCTGGTTATTATGTGGAATGCTTATAAAACATCTAACCAGTAGTTAAAATATAATGAGCATGGTTAGCAAGTTTGTCATCATTGTTCTTGGTTTAAAGGCCAATTAGCAATCATCCGAACCAGAGGCTGTTACATAATGCCAAACGCGTTATCAGTATTGGTCATTTCCTTGTAAACCGCCACGGGTGGCCGAGGTTGTTAAGGCGCGGGCTCGTGAGCGGAAGGCCTGTGGTTGGAATCCCGCCTGGACCATCCTCTCTGACTGAGGTTTTACCCAGGTTTTCCTCAGTGCTCATAAATGGTAAATGCCGGGGAAGTAACCTAAACTTAGGCCTGGAACGTTTCCTTCCTTAAAATAAATCCTTTCCCATTATATGATTTCATGCATCATCAGTGTCTACCACCTGTGATGTCTCAGTAGTAAAAATGGGCGTTAAACACTATTAAAAAAATCATTGTAAAAGATACAAATTAATTTTTCGGACTGATGCTTTCTCCCAAACTCGAGAAAGAAATTCAGTATATCATTCATTTATTACAGATGTAATTGTCGTAAGGAAAAAGAAGTAAAAGAAGGAAAAGGGACGAACGGTTCTTGGAGTTATTCTTACCTGATCAGCGCTTAAAAATCCTGTGTTAATGTGACCAGCTCATCAAGTTTCTCTGCAGTCCTTTTTATACATTTCAGTGTACCAGTAACTGTGCAACAGCGCTTGTAGAAGCAAATAGCGCCATCTGTGATCCTGAAAACTTGTAAGTTGCTACACGAAGTTCATAATTTAATATACATCATGCTGCACTGAGTTACCTAATGAGATCTATTATTCAACTTAATCCTTTAGTCTCTAAGCAGCTTCCAGCAATCAGCTAATTAACTCTTACATAACCCAACTGCAAGTCTGTGCCACGACCAGGGGTTTTCTCTTTCTCTAGCCTTTGACGAACCAGGGCAGTGCCTGTAACCTTAGATAGGAGATCTCATGCGTACACCTGATGAGAGAGTAAGACATCCTGAGAGAGGAAAATAATTTTGGATGAGGAAAAGACATTGTAAATGGAAACTCTTTATTATGAGAAATATGTTTAGTTGAGAATCAAAACTCTCGCACGCCAATCTCTAGGCTTATTTCATGGTTCTTTAGTTCCAACATCGTCTGTCCTACGAAAGAGTGTTCCATATTGTCTGTGATGAAACTCCAGGTCCTCACACTTGAAATAGTATGTTTCAATATGCTTTAATTACAGATCTGGTGTCCTTGAAAGAGCTCTACAGCCTGCAGAAGTTTTCTGAACGGCCCATATCCGGTAATTAATTTAACGGCTTTTCTTCTACTGTAAATGCACTAAGTGACCTAGTGAGATCTCAGAGCTGGGGTTTTTGACAACAGCCTTGTTGAGAGATTGTACTCAGTATTATTTCGTTCTCACCTGGCGCATATTTTAACTGCCATTTGCTAATTCCACAAAAGGTTTTGGTTCAACAAATGGACTGTTTGCTGACTTCATGGCCAGTTTATCATTCCCTTCTACATGCCGATGACCTGGCACCCATCGTAACCCTACAGAGTAATCCTGTGAGGATGTTAGTGCGGTTTGAAGATTTTGCCATACCAATTTAGATTGAAATCGGTAGGAATCAAGTGATTTAAGAAGGAATGAATGGTGTTTAACGCCCGTTTTTTGCTACAGAGGCACCACAGGCGATGAACATGATGATACATGAGATGAAATGATATATTGGGAAAGGAGGTATTTTTAAGGAAGGAATCGTTCCAAGCCTAAGTTTAGAGTACCTCCCCGGCATTTGCCATTTATGAGGACTGAGGAAAACCTGGAAAAAACCTCAGGGAGGGAAGACGGTCCTGGCGGTATATGAACCCAGACCTCCCGCTCACGAGTCCGTGCCTTAACGACCTCGTCCACACGTGGTGGTGGTGATTTAAGAGCAGCTTTACTGTCTGAGAGGATGCATATGTCCTTAACTTTATAGCCTTTCTCAATTTCGCTTTGAAAACAGATGTAATGGCAAATATTTCTGCCTGAGAAACAGCACGATGTCTTTCAAGACTGAAGCTAAGTTTTGTCTTAGGTGATGTGCCGAGCTCCGAGTTGGGTGTATACTCGAGGGCACGTTCATAAGTTTCGAAGCTAACCATTTTCAGGTATGTTACAAACAAAAAGTATATTTCACATTTCAATATAGCTACTCTTTATTGCAATACATTTCTCACATCTTTTAATTAACATTTCATCCCCCCCTCCCAAATAGTCAGAAGACTTGTCTGCAAAATGGACATGCACGGCATCCATCACTTATTCGTCATACTTAAATGTCCTTCCTCGAAGGTCCTTCTTGAGTTATGAGAAGAGGAAATAGTCACTGGGAGCTATATCTGGGCTGTAGGGAGGATGGTCGATCTCCTTGAAGCCATATTTCTTCACAGCTACCTTTGGAACTAGAACTGTGTGCACAGGCACGTTGTCGTGAAGAAGGCGCACATCACCACTCAGCTTTCTTCGTCTTTTCTCTTTGATGGAAGCACGTAGTCTGTGCAGTAGGCCAGCATAGTACTCTTCATTTACTGCGGTGTTCCTCTCCTTGAAGTCAATGAAGAGTATTCCTTCGCAATCCCAAAAGATTGTGGCCATGGTCTTCTTGGTTGACTGAGTGACCCTGTCCTTTAGAAGCGGTGCTTCGCCAGGTTTGCGCCACTCCATTGGTTCTCTTTTGGACAAGGGATCATAGTAGAGGACCATAGTTTCATCTCCTGTAACAATAGTTTGCAGAGCTTCTCTCTCGTTGCCGGCAGAACTCCAAAATGCCTGACAACAGATGACTCGTTGCTGCTTTTGAACTAAGGAACGGACTCTAGGCACCCATTTTGCACTAACCTTATTCATGTTTAAATGTTCATGAATAATTCCATGAACTGTTGTTTTAGAAAGACCCAACCTTGCTGCTATTTCTCTCTCGTTGCCGCCTGAGCTCCAAAAATGCCCGACAACAGATGACTCGTTGCTACTTTTGGACTAAGGAAAGAAGTCTAGGCACCCATCTTGCAATAACGTTATTCATGTTTAAATATTCATTAATAATTCCAAGGACTGTTGTTTTACAAAGACCCAATCTTACTGCTTTTTGTGTAACTTTGAGCCGCCGGTTTGCCATAATTTCTCCCTCCACAAGAGCGATGTTTTCAGGAGTGAGCACCTCCAAGGGCCGACCTGCACGCCCTTCGTCTTCAATGCTTTCTCGTCCCATTCGAAAAGTTTGGCCCAAACTTTTAAGGTAGAATATGAGGGGAATGCTTCCCCATATACACGGTCCAATCACTGTTTAATTTCATTTGGAGGAAGTCCTTTTGTGAAGAACTTAATAACAGCTCGATACTCCATTTTGAACATGTCACAATCTTCTATACAAAGCCTTCTTTATGCAACTATAACTGAACTGAACACATCGGAGCGGAAGTTAGAGCTGCAATTATTTATTTAACAGATAAGATATGACACCAGATAATGCTTTTGTGAAGACGATAATCCTTATCGGCAAGGCCGGAAACTTATGGACGTATCTCGTAACTTAGAAAAATTCCTTAGTTGGTGCTGGGAATGAAATCCGTATCTCCCGGCCAGCAGTCAGAAACACTAATTACTAGATCGAGGAGGTATTCAAGCCACTAAAAGTTTCAATTAATTAAATCATTTTTTGTTTCCTTTGTTTCATTAGTCTATGGACGAAATATTCAGTGTAGGTTACATTCAGAAAGCATTTAGAAAAAATAAACAATTCACAGGAAAAATGGGAGAAGAATACGAGATGCCTGGTTATGATTGAGTGCCACTAATTGATGACGCGTATCCAAGTTCCTATTATGTAAGTATTTTCAGAAAAATTAATTAATCTTTAGATTGCATCTGCGGATTAAATTTTGACACGTTTGCTGCAATGCTCTGATTAAAGAGCCTGGTAGCAGCGTCTGCGGTTTACTAAATAATCATCTCTCGAAGATATTCTTTCCTCTCTGCATTTTTAATTTCTCGTATAACGCGACTATCATCAATCTGTTCACTAGAAAAGCTAAGTTCATTTAATAACACTAAGGGCCAGCTGTATAAAGAGTTGACTTGAGTTTCGGGCATAACATTGACCATCAGTTATACTTAACTTAGAAATGTTGGTTGTATTAACACTAACCTAACATTATTTCATTTTAACCTCAATTTAAATCTAACTCGCGAAATTTTACAGGTTAAAGCACTAACTAGAGTTTAGTAATTGTTAAAGAAAACATTTCCCAGAGTACAGAAGCACAACTTTATTTATAAATACAATGATAAGTTGCTTTTATTGTAATTTCGTGTAGATAAAGTTTCTTCAATCCTTCCCTTTTCATTTACACATAATAACAGTTGTCAGCGTTGCTTATAATTATAGGTTATATTAGGTTAACTTGACAAGCGATATTTATGATTTCCAACATCTCACCGGAAGATGAATTTCTTGCTGCTCCTTGTGCATTTCATAAGAGAGAAATAATCTGTTCCTAGAAACGAAATGACAAAAAATCAAAATGCTTAGCAAAATATGTTACGTCCCCGATTACAATCACAAACTAAGTTCTGAATTCCAGTTTATGATACTAATAACTTTAAAATCTTATGCGACAGGGAACTGGCGAAGGTATATTCAAAGTGGAGAAAGGAACTGCCAGTAGAACCATCCATAAAGTTACTAGAGCAATTGCAGCCCTTAGATGTCAATTCATTAAAATGCCAACCGAAGAGGGTGATAAAGAAAGTGACACTAGGTTTGTTAACATTCGCAATCCTCCTGGAGTTTTAGGTGCAATGGACCGCACACATATACCCATTATATCGCCTGGGGGCTATAATGCAGAAGTATTCAGAATTGAATTATATTCTTTGGCACCCCCACCAGGTACTTTATTTACCCTTATTTGAGTTCCAAATTGCTTTTTTTTTTTTTTTCAATTATTCCCCTTTAGCACCAGATCAACAACAATGATGATGATGATGATAATAATAATATTAATAATAATAATAATAATAATAATAATAATAATAATAATAATAATAATATCCTTCTCACACTTGCTAAAATTCACTGCTCACACTCGCTTTACTTTTTTCTTATCCACATTTGAAGTCATATTAAGAATATATACCATTTATTTTGGAGATGGGAAAACCGAATAATTATTGTTTTTCTTAGGTTGAACAGTTGAACATCAACTCGCTCTAAATACACATTTCCCCATTTGACGGTTACTGCACGGGCCCTCAGAGAATCGGCAAGCTAGCGCGCT
Organism: Metallyticus violacea; assembly: GCA_030762175.1. NCBI lineage: Eukaryota > Metazoa > Arthropoda > Insecta > Mantodea > Metallyticidae > Metallyticus > Metallyticus violacea. Next base: position 87,367,297 of record CM060840.1, on the reverse strand, counting down.
CTGCTCTGCGACTGCGTTGGAATCCAACTGTAGCAGATGCTCTGCGAACACTGGCGGGCATTCATTGTGCGTAACTCACACGCGGACGCTTAAAAACCAGTTCCATGTAATCACCATAGTTTGTATTCCTGCGTTTGTGCGCTACATTCAGACTACTGCCTGCCATGCGTTGTGCACTGTCCTTAAAAATCGCAACTTTAACAGCTTATGTATTAGACTGGAAATGCACCGCATATTTCTGCCTACCGCGACCGTATGATGTTCGATTGTGTTTACACGGAATATAATGAGACATTCCTGTCAATAGGTCGTGATGTCATAGAAGTAGGAAATATATATATTCCTAAGTTAGTTGCAGTCACTTTTTCTACTGGAAGAATGGCATTTTCCTAAAATAATGGGTATTAATTTTTGTGTTCTCAAGTGTACTTTATTTTTCTTGGACAATAGAACGTTCTGATTTAATGTTTAAATATAAATATTATAATTACGTGGTATTATAATACATATTTGTGTTTCCCCACACCTAAAACCACATTCGACTTGCAATTAGAACAAGAATTAGATGGCTCAGGCTGGTAGCTTGTACTTCCGGACACACCCTTGCAATTTAATGCAATGATTGAAGCCTTTTTCTCTGCCGAAAGAGGAAGTGTTTCGAAATGCGTAGAATTAATCTGCAGGTATTCGTGAGTGGAAGGTCTGTGATTACAGTTCCCTTCCCTTAGTGAATTTTTCCAGGTTTTCCTCGGTGCTCATTAATAGCAAATGCCGACGAGGTACTCTAAACTTAGGCCCAAACGCTTCCTTCCTAAACTTAACTTTGCAGGTTTCTTGTATTATCAATAGTAGGTCCTGGCGGTGTATGGTAACCATACGTGCCTCCTATCCCAAGATCGCGGGTTCAAACCCGGCCAGGATCAATGGCTTTTTGGGGGGCGTAAAATCCTAAGTATGACTTCCTTCGGAAGGGAAGTAAAGTCGTGGGTCCCATTTCGTACATTTACGGCACGATAAAGAACCTCAAGCCTGAATGAAGAGACCTCTGAGCAAAATTTGTCGGACGTTTCACGCCCTGAATTGAATGGAACGCTGATGACCTGAGATGTTAAAGAGCATCCGTAAATAAAACAAATTGCATTATCAATATTAAGTGTTTTGGAAGCAATAATAAAACGTATAATTTAATAATGATAAACATAACTAAATCAAGACAATGGAACAATAACTAAGGTATATGTACCAATATGGCCTACATAAAGTTTGAACACCTGCTGTATTTCTTTATAGAGACAAAACTAAAACTATGGTGACAGGGTAAAAATGAGGAAAAACGTCCTCAACAGCTAAACACAGCGGAGCGGAAGTTACAGCTGCAATTATTTACTTAACAGATAGGATATGACACCAGATAAGGGTTTTGTGAAGGCGATAATCCTTATCGGCGAGGCCGGAAACTTGTGGGCCTACCCTCGTAAGAAACTATAAAATAAATAATACACGTTTTAGTGTATTTGTTTGATTGTTTCTGATCATTTGTTCATCAATTTAATATGACTACACACACGCGCGCGCGCACGCACGCACGCACACACAAACTATAACCAATGGTCTTAATGTATTTTTAAAATAAAAAGTTAAAAGTTTTAGGAAAATATCTTGCTACTGCTTTCTTGCAGTTCAATTTACAAATACGTTTTAGTTTTGTCTCTATAAGGAAATGCAGCATGTGTTCGAGCCTTATGTAGACCATGTTGACTACAAATAACTTATTTGTGTTATTATCGCCAATATTGACATTCTCATTGTGCTATTAATAAAGTGATTTGGTTATGTTTGTCATTATTGAACTATAATTTTTATTGTCCCTTCCGGTATTCTTAATATTTCATTATTTAATAAACGTTACTTTTGGTTTTACTTAAAACATACCGCACCATCAGTAAACCAAGCTTTTTAAAATGACAAATTCTAGTTTAAAACACAATTCTTTCTAAATAGTTTCTTCCTGATAGCAGCTGCTGCTCTAGTTTTTCGCTCGAAATGCCAGAAAATCGCATTTTTCTAGTTGATCGTACGATCCGGCTAAGGGAGAAAATGCTACCTGAACGCAATTTGCATTAAAATACCGTCATTCATCAACCCCCTCCGAGTGGGAATATTTGCGGAGCTCAATTCCATTTTCAAAATACCCAAATCATTGTGTGAACCAGAAGGTGAGCCCAAGCTTGCTTTGCCAGGCGCCCCTCTAGCTCTCGACTGGTCTGCTATGTGCTAATCCTCCTACCCCACTCTATCCCTTGGGTCCTAAGATCGATCCTCAGAACGTCCATTTACGTTTCCAGTTGTTGGGGAGGGTCGCTCCCTCGTCACTCTACAATATCCCCCCCCCCGCCCCTTGCAGACGAAACTCCTTCACTCAACTGCAGACATGATCAAACATGGTATAGCGATGGTCCGCATTGAATTTAACCAACGGATTCCACCCTCTTCAAACATACACTGCATGAACTCCAGTTTCGATCTCTTTTACTCCCATCTGGATGCAGCGTGCACTATATCCATTTGCCATAGCCATCTTGCGTTAGGCTCCTACACTCACTTCTTCCCTCATTTGTTTGTGCATAACCATGCTAAATTCCTCTATAAGAATCGGCATTCTGTAAAGACGTATTGCATTTCATTATAAACAAGGGGTACATGTTTCCTGATTGCAGTCTTCATGCTGTAGGTTCCACAAATTACATCTACTCGTGCCAGCAATTCTGTCTTCTTGGTGAAGAAGTATAACAATACCAGCATTTCTTCATCTTCTTTCGGGTTTTATTTATTGAAATGTATCCCGTCCTCTCAGAAGTTGTAACGTTTGGAGGACAGCTCCCTCATTTTTATTTAAAAATAGGGGTTTCTTAAGATTAATAGAAAGTGTGTGTGGTGTTTATCGGCTAATGCCAGTTCCAGAGTTCTGCTTGATGATAATTGTTCATGAATATCCTTGTTATGCACAGGGTGCCAAAAATGTATACACACTTTCACAGTAGATATCTATTTAATATGTTTCAAAGTTGGACCGAAAAACAACAGTAATGTGTAGTATGATGTTCTGTAAACAGATATGACTCACATACATTATGATAGCGTTGCTACAACAAAATGGAGCCAAGATTGCCGTTTAAACAGCGGAAAGTAATTTTGAAGTGTATTGAAAAACCGAGAATGTTGTTAAAGTTTCAAGGCAATGGAGATGTGTATACAGAACAGAACCGCGCACGCGAGTAACAATTGCGCGTATTCGAGACAAATTTGAGACTCACGGTACCACATGCGATGTTCACAAGGGCAGATCTGGGCAGTCCCGCGCACTGGATCCAAGGCACTGGATAGGACGAAGAGGTTTCCACCGCGTTCTCCGGATCTAACTCCGTTGGACTTCTACCTATGGAGAACTCTTAAGGATGTATACCGTAGAAAACCAGCTTCGGGAAGAAATTGAAACGGCATGGGCTGCAATAGCTGAGGACACTTTCGCAAACGTTGCTCAATCAGTAGTTCAACGTACTCAGAAGTGTCTCGACGCCGATGGTGGATATTTTGAGCAACTGTTGTAAATGTAAAAGGCTAAGATGACTAGTGCTCATTATTTTCTGTTTGTGTGAATTCAGTTTTGTTATGTTAACACAATTTTTTCTTGCTTGAAGTGGGTACAAATTTCTTGGCATCCTCTGTATATATGCAAACATCTAATTGAATTACTATAATGATTTACGACACAGTGATTTAATTAATTAGGCTTTATGAAAAACTGTTGAGCTCTGAATGTTAGATAAGTAATATTCGTATTTACACTATAGTTTCTAGTAGTAATGGACTTTTATTTTGACAGATTTACTAATACACAAATGCAAGTCGCATTGACCTTACGGCCATAGATGCTAATATCGTGCTTTTAACAATCGAAATATATAATACCCGAAACAACGGTATCATTAATTGCTATGATTACCTTTGTATATATAAATCACATCTATATGCATACATATATACTAACATTAATGGAACTCTTATCACCTGAGCCCCCTTTCCCTTTACATACGCTCTTCCAAATTCCCTTCTCTTCATTATAACCATTAACGTTGTTCTTCAGGTCTTTGCTAGAAATATTCCCGATTTGTATTTGTATCTGTCATGTATCAATACTTCCCAACAAACCCCATGGGTGGCCGAGGTCGTTAAGGCGCGGACTGGTGAGCGGGAGGTCTGGGGTTCGAATCCCACCAGGACCATCCTCCCTGACTGGTATTTTTTTTTTTTTTTCCAGATTTTCCTTAGTCCTCATAAATGGCAAATGCCGGGGAGGTACCCTAAACGTAGGCCTCGAACGCTTCCTCTCTTAAAAAAAGATCCTTTCCCAATTTATCATTTCATTTCATGTATCATCAATGTCACCGCCTGTGGTGCCTCAGTAGTAAAAACGGGCATTAAACACTATTCAAAAAAAAAACTTCGCAGCAAATGTTCAAACTTATGTTGGAATTTAAAAATTGCAGTGATAAATGCTCATTCCTTAAAATCTCCGTTTCCCTGTATTCTGCCAAAACATGTCTCCAGGTATCACTTTCTCCGCAAGTGCGCAATTCTTTCCCCAAGAGCATTAACTGTTTTGTTTCCTTTCCAAGCCTCTAATTTGGACCATGCGAGACCACTTCTTTCTTCTCACAGATAGCTAAATAATGTCCCCTCCCCCGCACCGAATGTATTTGAGCCTGCAGATTAAGCAATACTTTTTCTGCGCATTGAATCTCAGTATTTTGTGTATCTCAATTTCGCAAACGTCTGTTAACGTCTTCCCGCTACTGCGCGCTATGTTCTGTCCCCTTAATCAAATATACCCTAATCCAAATTTGTCTTAGCCTTTTCTTACTTTTGATGCCGAACCCGTAATCCACTGTTCCCTTATTTGCATCCTCAGATAAACTGATAGAAGAAGTGCTTGATTATTTTTAACTACTTGTGGTCCATACATCTGATTAATTCGCTCTCTTTCTCCCATGTACTAATTATATTCAGAAAATATTTCTTACCCATTAAATTAAAACTGCAAATATAATTTATACACAGTAAAATATTTAATATATTTCATCCTTAAAAATATTCACTGACGAGGGGCTGAATCACCTCTGGTATCTATAAGTGCTAAAATTTCATATAATATTAAAGACCTTAGACCTAAACATTGACATTGGACAATGATGGTAAAATAATTTATCTCTCATACAATTAAATCACACTCTCTCTTTCTGAAATAAATTGTTATGCATTAAGGTAAACTGCCAAAAATGTTTGCAATTGGCGTAATTTGACAGGATTTCCCTTTTATAGTATTGAAAATTGTTGTAGAAGCGGTATTATTATTATTATTATTATTATTATTATTATTATTATTATTATTATTATTAGCAGTAGTAGTAGCAGTAATAGTAGTAGTACTAGTAATAGTAGTAGCGCCAGTAATAGTAGTAGTAGTTATAGTAGTAGTAATAGTAGTAGTAGCAGTAATAGTAATAATAGTAATACAATTAGTAGTAGTAATAGTAGTAGCAGTAGTACTAGTAGTAGTAATAGTAGTAGTAATATTAATAGTAGTAGTAATAGTAGTAGTAATAGTAGTAATAGTAATAGTAGTAGCAGTAATAGTAGTAATAGTAATAGAAGTAGTAGTAATAGTAATAGTAATAGTAGTAGTAATAGTAATAGTATCAATAGTAGTAGTAGTAGCAGTAATAGTAGTAATAGAAGTAGTAGTAGTAATAGTAATGGTAGTAGAAGCAGTAATAGTAGTAGTAGTAATAGTAATAGTATAAATAGTAGTAGTAGCAGTAATAGTAGTAGTAGTAATAGTAATAGTATAAATAGTAGTAGTAGCAGTAATAGTAGTAATAGAAGTAGTAGTAGTAATAGTAGTAGCTGTAGTACTAGTAGTAGTAATAGTAATAGTATCAACAATAGTAGTAGCACTAGTAGTAGTAGCAGTAATAGTAGTAGTAGCAGTAGTAGTAGTAGCAGTAATAGTAGTAGTAGCAGTAGTAGTAGTACTAGTAGCAGTAGTAGTAGTCATAGTAATAGTAATAGTATCAACAATAGTAGTAGCAGCAGTAGTAGTACTAGTAGCAGTAGTAGTAGTAGCAGTAATAGTAGTAGTAGCAGTAGTAGTAGTACTAGTAGCAGTAGTAGTAGTAGTAGTAATAGTAATAGTATCAACAATAGTAGTAGCAGTAATAGTAGTAATAGAAGTAGTAGTAATGGCAGTAGTAGCAGAAATAGTATTAATAGTAGTAGTAGCAGTAGTAGTGGTAGTAATAGTAATAGTATCAATAATAGTAGTAGCACTAGTAGTAGCAGTAATAGTAGTAATAGTAATAGAAGTAGTAGTAATAATAGTAGTGGCTGTAGTACTAGTATTAGTGGTATTAGTAGTAGTAGTAGTAATAATAGCAGTAATAGTAGTAGTAGTAGTAGTAGTAGTAGTAGTAGTAGTAGTAGTAGTAATAGCATTAGTAGTAATAGTAGTAGTAATACTAGAGGTAATAGTAGTAATAGTAGAGGTAATAGTAGTAATAGTAGTGATAGTAGCGGTAATAGTAGTAATAGTAGTAGTGGCACAAACAGCTATGACGTAATTGCTTCGATAATGTACCACTGATGACCATTACTTTAGATGAAATCTTATTATACCTTCTATTTCTGAAATACGCATGCAAATATACTGAATGCTAAAATAACACCCAAAATGTGCATCATATACCTACTTATAAATAAACAGCTTTATGCAATGACAATTAACGCATTTAATTCACAGAAAAACAGGGTGTGTATAACTAAAAAAAAAAAAAAAAAAAAAAAAAACGAAAGAATATCTGTTTATTGTTCTTCGGCACGTTTTATTTTGTGTGCACAATATTTATTTAGATCATCAGCTGTCAGGGAATATCTCTATAATGTAAAATTGATTTTAGTTCGAAAATTATCCTTCTACGTCATCTAATATAAATACGATAGGTTCATATTTACATTTGGTGCAGCATAATTTCTGGAAAAAGAATATTCTTCCCCTCCAATAACTTTCCAATTGTTCTGTCCAAGGTTTTTGTGGAACACCTTCATCGTCCCCTTTTTAAACGGTTTCCCTAAGCGACTGATATCAACCTGAACATTGGGCAGTGCATCCATTAGCGTTGCACTGTATGTTTCTAGTTTTCTTACCACTTCCGGAGGAAACCTGAAGTGTGATAATGCTTTCCTACCTTAGCCCATATGCTCAGTACATCTTTAGGTTTCTTTATGAAAGCAGCCCTGCTGTCATCTTAACAAACCAATTCACATTTTGCATGTTAGTAAAGGAAATGTTCCATAAAGAAAAAATGTTCGACGCAAGGCATGTGAAACCTTCAATGTAAATGATATAGTTTGTAAAATATAAAGGGGAAAATGGAATGTCAATTTAATTTATTAAAGTAATAACACAAACTTAAAGCCTTCTCTTTCGTAATGCTTTAATTTTTAGTTTATCTACGCAACGAAATCTCTTCTGCACACGAATGCTTTAAAATGTTTACAAAATTAAGTAAAATACAAAGTAACGGCAAATATAAAATAATTAAATGTTATTGAATAGGCAAATCTCTCTCTCTCTCTCTCACCGCCACGGGTGACCGAGGTCGTTAAGGCCCGGATTCGTGAACGGGAGGTCTGGGGTTCGAATCCCGCCAGGACCGTCCTCCCTGACAGAGGTTTTTCCAGGTTTTCCTCAGTATCATAACTGGCAAATGCCAGGGAGGTACCCTAAACTTAGGCCTGGAACGTTTCCTTCCTTAAAAAAATCCTTTCCCAATATATAATTTCATGTCATGTATCATCAGTGTCCACCGCCAGTGGTGCCTCAGTAGTAAAAACGGGCGTTAAACACCATTCTAGAACAAGAATACAATGCAGTTATTTCCCAGATGTATCTTTAGCTTATCAACAATTGTATGCACACAACTACACTGCCAATGCAATGCCAATGAATGTTAATGTTTCAGGAAACGGTAGGCTTTCGCGGACTGGTTTAAAGGGTATCGCTAACAATGAACTCACAAGCTCTCACCTGACACTAATGTACAGACACATACACTTTACAATTTAACAAAGAAAGTTAAAAGGAGGGAACTGCAGAATATATAACATAAAAGAGAAAGAGAAAAAAATACCATCACAATAAGAGCCGCATAGTGGGCCATCACTCGTTTGTTCCTTTAAATATATATTAGTTCAGTTTTCGGAGTTCAGAGAATGTGCCCAAAAGACAACTACCCATAGCCCAACATGCCCTGCGGCAAATAGCAAGTGTCAACTTTTAACGTTTAATGAATGAGATTTGGGCTGTGACGTCATCGGAAGGCGAATTGCTAAGGCTTCAATAATGCAACGGATCGAAAACAGTGACGTGAGCAAGTAGGGAAGTGCAGTGTACTTCACATTTCGAGCTACTCTTGTTTCAGCCCAAAAATGTATTGAAGTTCATTTTGTTTTTAAATAAATCTTGGTTGCCTTTCATTCACTAATCACCCATACATCAATTTATTTACCTACCTATTCTCCATCCATTTATTCACGTGTTTGTAGAGTGGGTGGCTCCGATAGCAACGCCTGAGACTCCATTCGGGATGCCCCAGGTTCAAATCGCTTAGGACCGGCTGATCTGAACCTGGGTTTTCCCCTGGTCACTTAGGCAAATGCTGGGATAGATACTTATTTTCTAAAAATTCCATTGCCCCTCAAATTTTAATTTCTTGTTCATTACTTCAGCATTGCAGGGCCAGGTAACATGGGTTGGTGGTAAGCGGCGTGCAGTAGTGGAATTTTCTGGCTGGAAAATTGCCCGCATTTGGTGTGTAAACGTTAGCCCCCCCCCCTCAACCTACTGCCCCACTAACGTGGACGTCCTTGTATCTCTCACGTCGCTCCTTCCCCTCGGAAATTTAGTAGAATACAAAAGGCCTTCGTTGTGCTTCTATGTCTGAAATCCACCTCCAATTCAAACTGTTTATTTACTGACTCATTCATCATCTCTCTATTTCTCTAATCTAATCACGTTAAGTTATACAGCGCGAAGCTATGTCCTAAAAATCAAGCAAATTCTTCATGTGAACAATTTACGAAATTCAAGTTGGCATTACACCGTTACATAATGCAAAATTTAATTGCTTAGTGTTTTAACATCTAACCTTCCACGTCTTATTTTCTTCATCTGCCACTTACAAGGGTAGGTCCATAAGATTCCGGCCTCGCCGATAAAGATTATCGCCTTCACAAAATTCTTATCTGGTATCATACTTTTCTGTTAAATAAATCATTACAGCTGTAACTTCCGCTCCGCTGTGACAGTTGTTCAGATATAGTTGCATAAAGAAGGCTATGTGTAGAAGATTGTGACATGTTCAAAATGGAGTACAGAGCTGTTATTAAGTTCTTCACAAAAGAAAGACTTACTCCAAATAAAATTAAACAGCGATTGGACGGTGTATATGGGGAAGCATTCCCCTCATATTCTACCGTAAAAGAATGGGCCAAACTTTTTCGAATGGGTCCAGAAAACATTCAAGACGAAGAGCGTGCAGGTAGGCCCTTGGAGATGCTCACTCCTGAAAACCTCGCTCATGTGAAAGGAGAAATTATGGAAAACTGGCGGCTCAAGTTTAAAAATATCAGCAAGATTGGACCTTTCTAAAACAACAGACCTTCGAATTATTCATGAACATTTAAACATGAATAAGGTTACTGCAAGATGGGAGTCTAGACTTCTTTCCTCAGTCCAAAAGCAGCAACGAGTCATCCGTTATCAGGCATTTTTGCAGCTCTGCAGTGGTAACGAGAGAGAAGTTCTGCAAACTATTGTTACAGGAGATGAAACTATGACCCTGTACTATGATCCCTTGTCCAAAAGAGAATCAATGGAGGGCGTAAACCTGGCGAAGCACCGCCTCTAAAGGTCAAGATAACTCAGTCAACCAAGTTCATGATTACAATCTTTTGGGACTGTGAAGGAATACTGTTCATTTACTTCAAGGAGAGGAACACCGCAGTAAATGGGGAGTACTATGCTGACCTACTGCACAGACTGCGTGCTTCCATCAAAGAGAAAAGGCGAGGAAAGCCGAGTGGTGGTGTGCACTTTCTTCACGACAACACACCTGTGCACACAGCTCTTGTTGCAAAGGAAGCTGTGAAGAAATGCGGCTTCAAGGAGATCGACCATCCACCCTATAGCCCCGATCTAGCTTCCACTGACTATTTCCTCTTCTTAAAACTCAAGAAGGACCTTCGAGGAAGGAAATTTAAGTGTGACGAAGAAGTGATGGATGTCATTTGTGCCCATTTTGCAAACAAAACTTCTGACTAATTAGGGGGAGGATTGAAATGTTAATTCAAAGATGTGAGAAGTGTATTGCTATAAAGGGTAGCTGTATTGAAAATATAGTTTTTGTCTTTATCATGCTTAGAAAATAGTTAGGCCGGAAACTTAAGAATCTACCCTCGTAAATTACTTTATATTTGGAAATATATAAGATACAGAGCGCTATCTGTAGCTTGCTAAATAAATGCTGGCTTCTTCTTTCATTTAACGTAAAGAATAGATTGTGAGACATTGTCAGCTGTATTGAAATACTATTCAAAGTATCTAGGAATAAAATTAAGTAACCAAAGAATACAGCAAGTGTTAATTGCTTGTAAAAACCCTAACAAAGCTTTATAGTTCGCTTTTAATCTCCTATAACTCTTCAGAATGAGAATACTACATAAAACAGCATTCTCGCAATTTATAGACGAAATAATGCACATCTGCTTAGGCAAAAGAAGAAGAAGAAGAAGAAGAATCATTTTTATTTTTATTTTTATTTTCTCTCTCTCGCTTGTTTTTACTTCCTTTTTTTATTGACGCTTCCATGGACAAAGATATTGAAACACATGTGCCAAATTATCTTCTTGAGAAATAACAGATGTACCTTAAAAAGTTGCTTGTTGGACTTACAAACTATTCTTAAAAGCTAGATTTATTTATTTATTTATTTATTTATTCTGGTAGAGCTAAGGCCGTTAGGGCTTCTCTTACGCTCTACCAATTTAATAATAATTACATGAAGTTATAGCGACAATATTACAATCACAATATTGACAGTAAAATTGACAATACTCGTACACATACAAACCAAATGTAAAACATTATGTATATAAATAAATGTATCCCAATACATAAATATTGATAATGAAATATATTAACATTAAGAATAAGAAAATAAAAGAACAATAATATACAACAAGTACTAGCAATGACAATTTATGCATATATTAACGTACGTAAATCCTGAAAGTTGAAATAAATATATGAACAAAATATAAAATTAAACCCTAGCAATACTATGAAGGAGATAGGAACACTTATGATAGTAATAAAATAATAAAATGGATAATTCTACAGCAGGGTAAAACAAATAAATACATGAATTGTAGCAAAAGGAATCTAAATCAGGGTAATCGATTATTTTCAATAACATTCAATAATTTTTTATGAAATGCTCCTAAAGTTCGACAGTCTCTGACATCCCATGGCAATGCATTCGTCATAACGAAAGTTTCATAAGAGAGAGAGAGATACCTCCTCGAAATAATTTCAATGGCCTATAAAATGTACTAAATAATATACTAAATAATAGTATTGTTTGTCCTAACGGGAAACCGTCGCAAGCAAGAAATATAGGATCTCGTCCTCTTTATATTTAGCGCTACAACGTGGAGTGAGCCTTGCCCTGCCGCAACGACCTCTGCTTCCTCATCTCCGTCATTGATAGAAGGCAGTACTACAGCATGTCGGCTCCCGCAAGTCGCCTATTACGCGGTTTTCGTGATCGAATAACGCCACCTCTCTATCAGGCAGCTTCCCAATTGTCCTCACGAGGCTGGTAGTCGCCGTTCCAGACCTCCCCAGCTTAGAAAAATTCCTAAGCAGGTAGCCGGGCCTCCCAATCAGCAATTAGCAACGCTAACCACTAGACCAAGAAGGTGGTTATTTTTTTTAATTGATTTATTTATGGACGCTCTTTAACATCTCAGGTCATCAGCGTCCCATTCAACTAAGGGCGTGAAACGGCCGACAAATTTTGGTCAGAGGCCTCTCTCAGACTTGAGGTTCTTTTTCGTGCCGTAAATGAACTACACGGGACCCACGGCTTTACTTCTCTTCCGAAGGAAGGGATTTTTACGCCCGAAAAAATCCATCGGTGTTGGCCGGGTTCGAACCCGCGTTCTTGGGTGTAGGAGGCAAGTGTCGTATGGTAACCACTACATCGACAGGACCGACAAGAAGGTGGTTATAACGCCTCATAGTTGCTATTAATAAGGCTTATGATCTATGCCTGCAAAATCTGTTATATCCTCAGAATAATAATTTTCCAAACTTCATTATGGTCACTTCATGGATACTTTAAGGTAATTTTTTTATAATTTGAGATAGAGTTATTCTGTAAAAGAACAATTGAAAATATCTTTCGTTAAATGTTCTTTCCCGTTTTATACATATATTCTGTCCATTGCATATAAAAGACACTGAACGAAGGTTTTTTTAATCACATAATATGAAAAGAAAGAAAATCGACTGATAAGGGTTATAGCTCTACAACTGAAACGTAAATTAATGGCTATAGGTATGCAATTGTCATAAAGAAAGATATTAATTAAAAAATATTCCGCTTTCCAAGTCCCCCCCCAAAAAAGAACAAAGAAAGTTGAAGTACATAGTACATATGAAAGATGTTAAGTGATGTACGGTTTAGGATAGAATGGTTAAGAGAGGAGGGTTTGCACATCGAGGCCACCAGACAGGCACCTACATATGCACCTCCAAGAAGAAGGGGTGGAGGATATATCGGGGGCTAGGAATCCAAAGAAGTGATGCATGAGCGTTGGTCCCCGCGAGAGGAGGTCCCATGCAGACTTCACCGGACGCTAGGATAGGAACTCTTCCAGATTCCAACCCTGTAAGAGGAAGGCACGATAAACCCACGATCAAGATTGATAGCTATACTGCCTGAAAACTATTATCCCCTGATGTGTGGTTTACGTCGTAGAGCTATGAAAAATATATAATTGAAATTAATTATATGAACCGTATTGTGTGAAAATTAAATTTTGGATTTCCTCATTAATGCTTACGTCTGGTTGTTTGAAGAAATTGAAGTAACAAAAATGAACTACACCTGGCTGCTTTGTAAGAGGAAATTTACGAATGGACCGAACAGAGCTTCAAGACAACCAGAGGGAAATGTCAAATCATTAAACAGAAGATAAAGATTTTATTTATGAACGCTCTTTAACATCTCAGGTCATCAGCGTCCCATTCAACTCAGGGCGTGAAACGACCGACAATTTTTGCTCAAAGGCCTCTCTTTCAGGCTTGAGGTTCTTTTTGGTGCCGTAAATATACGACACGGGACCCACGGCTTTACTTCCCTTCCTTCGGAAGGGATTTTTACGCCCGAAAAAATCCATCGGTCCTGGCCGGGTTCGAACCCGCGATTTGGGTATAGGAGGCAAGTATGGTAACCACTACACCACCAGGACCGACGAAGATAAAGATGGGAGGGTGTACCATGGAGGTGGCAAGAGGTGATTTCATAACTGTTGGTGGTAGTGAAGGTTGTGGTGAAAGATGATTTTTTATTTTGTTAAAGTTATTAATCTTTATTTGTTATCTTTCTCTAACTGTCCATCCATATTGTTATATATAATTCAGTCGCAACTATTTCTTTCAAAACAAATGACTCAATACTCTGAATCAGGAATTATTGTCCCAAAAATCCTATTTTAATAATAATTGCTTCTAAGTGCAATTATAATAAGAATTTCATTTAATTTGAGGCATTGTTTAACAAGGTCAAGAATGACACAATAATCAAAGGTATCAATATTACAATTATGATCAGGGTTTTAATATTATACTAGTTAATTTATGTATATAGATGTCTTTTTTATTAATAAGCAATATTCAAGTTATTTTTCTGTAATACTATGATTGACAGTGCAAGGGACGGACATGCTGGCCGGTAGAAAGTCTTTGGACAATACGTTTGCCTCTAAAAGTCCTCTTCTTTTGTTAAAGAGGGACGCCCCCTTTCTCCCTAGTCATCCATAAAGGGTTGCCGACACCAGGCGGCAAATGTTTTTATTGCCCCCACAGAGAAAACCAAGAAATAAGAGTCCAATCTGTAACAATGCTTGTCATCAAAAGAAACTCCGCATGCAGAAACAGGTGTCTTGAAATAAACCACAATTTTAGCTATTTCTGACAGTTTCAAAGGAATACCGCTTATATGGTCGAAACCTTTAGTGTGTGAATCAAAGCTATGGTAAAGTTAAATGGAATCTGTCATCGCTGCATGGGAATGTTTATTTTAGAAAGTAAATGAGATGGTTCAACCAAAAAAGCACCGAATAGAAGCGAGCATATAATCTAGTTTCATCCAATAAGATTGTAGAAGGAATCGAGTCCCATAATATTTAAACGAAATAAATTTTCGAGAGGAGCAGAGCGAATCGACGTATTGGATTTAATACCAAGTATAGGAAGTAAGTTAGGCAGGAACAAGTCACAGACAGTCAATCGGCCCTGGTGGTGTAGCGGTAACCCTACTTGCCTCCTAAACCCAAGATCGCGGATTCGATCCCGGCCAGGACAGATGGATTTTTTCGGGCGTAAAAAACCTAAGTATGGCTTCCTTCGGAAGGGAAGTAAAGCCTTGGGTCCCGTGTCGTACATTTACGGCACAATAAAGAACCTCAAGTCTGAAAGATGAGGCCTCTGAGCAAAATTTGTCAGCCGTTTCACGCCCTGATTAGAAAAGGACGCTGATGACCTGAGATGTTAAAGAGCGCCCCTAACTAAAAAAAATACACGTTCAGAAGTTTAAGGTAATCGGAGAGTCGATAGTGTGATTGTAAAAGTTACGCCAAGCTATCGTTTATAGCCGTCCATTTAATATTGCCATAAAGTCTTTACGGTAAATTGATTAGTGCTATTATAAAGTGTTAACGCGAAATTATAGGAGACTGTCACACTTCAAAAGTGTGTGAAGTTATAACTGTAGGATCAAAGTTAAAGTGAATAAATTTTGTCCATAGATCTGCGAGTGAAGGCAGTGAAATTATAACCCGAGGGCAAATTATACAGTACAGAATTATAACCACACGATAGACGCACATGTTCCTAAACCCAACTCGAGCCTAATTTGTATTATTCCATTGAAGAATCCCATTCCCCCCTTAGATGACTTTACGTCATTAAAAACGGTCCATATTCCCAAGATTCCTATCCTGTGCATTGGAACCAGAGAAATAGGAAACATAGAACTCCAGACTTCAAGAGCCGAGGCAAGGCAAGAAGAACATCTAATCATCTGATCAAATAAATAAAGTTAATTCTCGTCGATATAACCCCCCCCCCTCTCCCCAACTTGAATTTGTTTTTGTTTCGGCGAGCTGGGAAGAAATACGAAATGGATATGCCATCCAAATCGACCTAGAGAAGGAACAGGTGGAAAGACAAAAGGCAGACGCCAAAATTTTCCGATGTAACTATGTGCGAAAATGAAGGGCACAGCGCAGGGCCATGCGCGCACGGCACGTTTTCTCAGTTCCTTTTGTGCGGAGAGGGAGCAGGAAAGTGGAAGGGGGGGGGGGACCTGCGCGGAAACAGGGAAAGACCGCGCGCAAGAGGAGAGCACACAGGCGACTAGGAGGGGCATGGATGGCATTTTGATACCTACACCACAAAAGTTATGCAACTTGCTAGGGATCTACCCTTTTTTTTTTGTACGTCATAGAGATTCTTTGTTTAAAAATAAGAAATAGTTGTGCGATTTTTTGGGAAAGAGGAGTTTGTTTACTTAAACACACACAGCACCAGCAAAAATTACCTGTCATAATTCATCTAGTCCAGCCAGAATAGCCCACTAGTGTTGAGTATTATATGATGAACCTTTCCACCAATTAGGTTTCTAACGTAACTCCAAAAACACATTTTCTCTCAATTTTGCATGAAATCATTTTCAAATACAGGTGCCTGGGCAGCGTTAATTGCTCTAGCCTGCGATCCCTGTTTACAGTAGCGTGAGGCCTCGCCTCTAATAAGTTTGTAAGTTATGAAATCCCTCGTTTCGATTTTAGGGTAAGCTGTGGATTGGAAGACACTCACGCTCAACAGAAAGAGAGGCCTTGAAAACCTAATGATCGTAGATCTTATAGTTATACAAGCCCGTCAAACAGGAACCGCCAAAACAAAGTGAATTCCTCAACAAGTAGAGGAACTTTTAAAAGAATATAACATTCAAATTGTGGCCTTGTTAATTAATGAAAAGAAATAATTTGTGATATTACTGTATGGTATTAGAGGAACAAAATTAGAATTCTTGTAATCTATAGGTATTATAAAAGGGAAGCTACATTTTTACAATTATTGTTATTGAGATTAAACCACAAAAATTAATTGTGTACCATTAAAAAAATGAAATTCATGACCACTGATAAACAAAGCTACAGTGAGTGGATATTTTTAAACATTTTTAAATGTAACTATGCTTATTAACTAAGTCCTTCATATCATTTGTACATTCACTTAAATAGAGAAAAATAACATAGAGTTTCGAGTTAAATTGTGTATTTAAGATGTTCATATGTTTCAATAAAACAAAAACATGTTACTATTTAGAACAATTACAAAGCACTAAGCAAATATAGACAATCAACAATAAACAATCGAAAGTTTCAACGATTTTCGTTGGCTTTGAAATTTCATTTAAATGCTATTGTAGTAAAAATATGTAACGTAAATGTTTTCCAAAGGTTATTACAAAGCGCTCTTACATACAAATATAATTCTGACACACAATTTAGATTAATATTTCAGATTTGCTATCTTCACCACGATGTTTTTGTTAAATGTAAAACATATGTATCGCTATAAATACTGTTTATTTTATCCTTTTATTTTAAAGCAACATAGAGAAAACTAAACGCAAGAGTGTTTTTTAAATTTTGATTTTCAAGTATATCCCTACACCTAATGGTTCAATTTCTCTGATTTTCAGAAACTATTTTTCTTATTTTATGTATACGGAAAATTTTTTTGAAGAAAATATACTGGTACCGCTAGAGAGAATTATAAATTTTGAGTTTCAGGAAAACCCCTAATTTCCCTGATTTTCAGAAACTACTTTTCTTATTTCATTTAAATGATATATGGGATGTTTCGTTGCGAAAATGCAAACATTGTTGCCGCAAGAGCAATTTTTAAATTTTGAATTTCAGGTAAATCTCCACTCCTAATATTCTGATTTCACAGATTTTCAGAAACTATTTTTTTATTTTATTTAAATGTTATATGCCGAGTTTTGTTGCGAAAAAAACAAACATTGGTGCTTAGAGCTATTTTACATGTTTGGTCTCAGATAAACCCCGTGTTCTAATGGCCGATTTCCCTGATTTTCAAAAATTATTTTTATTGTTCTATTCAAATTAATATATACGGAGTTTCGTTGCGAAAAAAATACATTAATGCCGCTAGAGCGATTTTTAAATTTTGGGTTTCAGGTAAACCTCCACCTAATTGTCCGATTTCACTGATTTTCAGAAACTATTTTTTCTTGTTTTATTTCAATGGAATATATTGAGTTTCCTTAAAAAAAAAATTAATTGTGGCCGCTAGAGCAATTTTTAAATTTTGCTTTAATCGTACCACGTATCATTCGATTGCCATGCTTTTCGGAATTTAGTTTTATCAATTTATTTTAAAGACATTTAGTGAGTTTCTTTGAGAATAAACAAAAATGCTGCCATTAGAGCGGTTTTTGACTTTTTTAAAATGCGTTTCGTTGAGAAAAAAATGAAAAATATGAATACCTTCTAAACCCAAGTTCGCGGGTTCAAACCCGGCCAGGATCAATGGATTTTTTCAGGCGTAAAAATCCTAAATATGGCTTCCTTCAGAAGGGAAGTAAAGCCGTGGATCCCGTGGCGTACATTTACGGCACGATAAAGAACCTCAAGCCTAAAAAAATTGGCCTCTGAACAAAATTTGTCGGCCATTTCACGCCCTGAATTGAATGGGACGCTGATGACCTGAGATGTTAAAGATCGTCCTTAAATTAACAAATAAAAAAAAAATTGTCCCTTTCGGTGCCTGGTAGGTAGAATTAAAAGATATTTGAAGACATTTTTCAAAAATCGCTTCATGATTGCAACCGCAATAGTTTCATTCTTTCGGAATTCGCTAAAAGCGTAAAATGAATACAGGTACCAAAAAAGCTGTAAGTATCTGTGTGAAATCTCTGGTGCTGATCGTACATAAATTAAAATGTTCCTAAAATTTTAAAATAATACAGGTATTAAAATATTAACTGCAGTTATTAGCGCGGGTTGTTTTATAAATAAGATATATAAAAAAGAAAATAAAAATTAATTTACCTGAAATCAAATTGTTTCTCAATATTATCTCCGTTCAGCTGAATACACTTTGCTCAAACTTTGTACCTTTTTTTTATAGAACGAATTGCCAAGGTTTTCAAAATAGTATTATAGCATTTATCACTTCACTGTTTCTAGAAATATTTGTTCCTTTGAGTAATTTATTGAGATTTTGGAATAGGTTAAATTCGGGGACGGTGGACTAACTCTGGTGAGTAGGCTAGATGCTGCAACAGTTCTAACCTCTGTTCGTTAATTTTCGCCATTGAAAATGCAATTTTCTTCTTGGAAAGATGTGGTCTTTTTTAATTTTATTGTCCAAATATGCAATAAATTAGCAAAATATTCACCGGAGACGGTTTTACCACGTTCTAGATAGTTAATTCTGTGAAGTCCAGAACACAGTAACGATGACTTTTCCTGCAGATGATGATGTCCTCACTTCCTTCGAGACTGGTCCTGACTTTCCATTCGGCTACTCCTTTGTTTCAGGAGTATAACGATCGATCCTTGTCTCATTAACAGTAAAAAACCGGGGAAAATTCCTTTGGGTTACGTTTGAAACGTTTCAAACATTCAGTCGAGACATCAATTCGGACAAATTTCTGGTTCACTGTGAACAAGCTGCACCCCAGATACTCAAGCGAGGTATTGTAAACATGTTCAATTGAAACCGCATTATCTATACAGGTGACCCATTTGAGTATGAAGGTTTTCAGAACCTTCTTGTGAAACACTCGTATGGAATTAAATAAAAATACTTTTTCAATGAAAAAGTAGCACAATGCAATTTATTATCTGAACTTATTTTTTTAAAAAAAATCACAAGTGACCCAATGGAATATGAAGGTTTTCAGAACTCTGCCATTTCTAGCGATTTTGCATTACAGTTATGGTATTTGTTGTTATGTAACTTTCCAAATATGAAATTTATTCTGTCCATTTAGTAAACAACATTATGGATAATTGAACGTGTATTCGTTGTTGTTACAATATTTATTGAATCTAAGAGAATCTTCTCTTAGTCTGCTAAGAGAAGGTTTAGCGTGGAATTTAATAAGCTGGCAACACTGGAGGGATGATAATAATGAACTACGTTTTGGTTCCAGCAGGATGGTGCCACAGCTCACACCGCTCGTGAAACAATGAACACTCTGCGGGTCCTGTTTCTGGACGCATAATTTCTCGATTTGTTGATGATGCATGGCCAGTCCGATCTAACGGCTATAAACTATTTTTATGGAGATACTTGAAAAGTAAATTGTACTGCGTGCCATGGACCATCATACAGTTAAAAGAAAACATAACTCGTGAAATTAGGGACATTGATCACGTTTTATTGCAGCGAGTTGTGATACACTTTCCGAGCCGATTACACGAATGAGTTCGTTGTTATTGAGCCCACTTACAAAAAAAAAAAAAAAAAAAAAGTTTAGATTAATAAATGCACTGTGCTACTTGTTCCTTGAAACAGTATTTTTACTTAATTCTATATGAGTGTCCTACAAGCAGATTATGAAACCGCCGTATTCCATTGGGTCACCCTGTATTTCTCTAATCTTCTAATCTTTAGACTTCGGTTATTCAAAAGCACTTTGTGAATTTTTCCAATAATTTCTTAGGTTTTCACCTCTACTAGTAGACCACTGCGATGTTCATTTTCACAGATAATTTGATGAGTTCAAATTCAATAACTTGTGTGTGACTAAGTAAATTTCCCTGATCTGAGTGTTTGTTTTTCCTTTAAAAAAATGTGTTTGTATACTGGTAACAACAAACAAAATAAAATGGGGCGTAATTTCCTGTACTGCATTTATGGTGCATTCACCTTACTTATTAAACAGCCCTTGTACGTAACAACCATAAATGTGTTAGATATTACAATAAAAGCTTTTTATGTTTTATTTATTGTCCCTTTGGCCGCATTGGTCTTCTCGCGACTTCTGTACATTGAGAACTGAAGGAAGTTTTAAAGGAAAGGGAGTTCAAAATTCATATTTTTGTTTTTTGTAACGTTTTAATATTTGGAGGTCTTTTTATTTATTTATATTGATATAGTTTTTATTTATGTTCGTTGTTTATAAGCATTTTTTGTAAAATTTTAATTGTGTAACTGCAGAAGCTATATTTTTTGGATTTCGTGAGCACTTGTTCAGTATCTCAGGAACTATTTGCTCTACAAGCTTGCACCGCCACGGTTGGCCGAGGTCGTTAAGGCGCGGACTCGTGAGCGGGAGGTCTGGGTTCGAATCCCGCCAGGACCGTCCTCCCTGACTGAGGTTTTTTCCAGGTTTTCCTCACTCCTCATAATTGGCAAATGCCTGGGAGGTACCCTAAACTTAGGCCTGGAACGTTTCCTTTCTTAAACCATCCTTTCCCAGTACATCATTTTTTCATGTAACATCAATGTTCACCACCTGTGGTGCTTCAGTAGTAAAAACGGGCGTTAAACACTACTCAAACCATTCTAGAAGCCTGTGATTTGTATCGAATAATAGAAAAAGTTGTATTTTATAGACTGGCAGCATTTCTTTCCTTTATATCATCTTAATGTTGGAGGTTTTTAGCTGGTGTGTCCTCAAATAATTAGTTTTCAGTGAAAACTTTTTTTTTTTTTTTGCTATTACTTTGAAACTTTTGCGATTTACTAATGATATTTTATGATGAAATAGATCTATGATGGTAGAGCGAGGGCAAAATAAGATAACGTAAAAAGTAAAATGTGGAAAAAAAAGCAAACCATTAAAAATATTTTATAGTTTGTTTCTGGGTAATGATATAACAGTGAAAATATGCCAGCAAATTTCAATTATATGCATCTATATGCTGTAAAAGCTTAATTTCATTAGTTTTATAATCTTTGAGAAAATGGGAACTGAATTTGGTAAATTTAACATTGGCAGATATTATACTAACAATTTTAGCACTTTGTCATTGTTTTTTTAATTGCAATGTGAGTAACCCTCCCGTTAACGGTTGATTTTAAAGTATTTTACAATTAATTTTTAAATAGTATTACTTTAATATCTTCGTTTCAGTTCGAAGAAAAATAAAAATAAAGTAACATTATTAACAATGCAACAAATTAACAGTAATTATAATAGTAGAAAAGGATAAAACACTACGAAAAAGTCACACTTGAGATTGCTATATTTCGGACTCGTGGAATCCTTCTATGGCAAGAAGACAAGTCACTTGCCAAGATCTCAACTGTTACTTTTTCGTAGTATTTTATCGTTTTCTCTATAATAATTACTGTTAATAATTTATATATATATATATATATATATATACTCATAAAAACACTCAGAGTGCAATATAAAAAGGTTCACATAAAATTTCACACTAAAAACCGTAAAATTGAACACTAAAATCACACTATATTTCATACATTAAAACTCTAAAAATCACACTATAACTCAGTTCATTTTCATCACGTGACCAAGAGCCAAGCTCGAAATATAGTGTGATTTTAGTGTTCAATTTTACGGTTTTTAGTGTGAAATTTTATGTGAACCTTTTTATATTGCACTCTGAGTGTTTTTTATGAGTTTTTATGCTTTTTAGAAGTTTTTATTACTCCATTAATAGTATATATATATTATTATTTTGTAAAATAATATATTTTGTTTGTAAAATATATATTGGTTCTCTGTTATGTCCAAAATCGTTAGCGTCCTCTGGTGTTTTGCGTACGATAGACTTAGCTTTGCTGAAACAAGCTTAGTTATCGCGTGTGAAACTTACAGATGAGTGTCCCGCGGCGCCTGAAACTGAAAACTGTTTAGCTAATGTATCAAAATCGCGTGTATCTTGCCGCATGTGGATCTTATAACTGCGTGCCTCAGCAACGTCGAACTTACCACTGCTTATCCTCTGCCGAACAAACGCTCCTTTATATATTAAATTCAAAATAAATAATCGTTGATTTTAACGATTGCCACGGGGCCACACAGACATGCGAAATCTTTGCGACTTTCTTTAAAAGTTCAAACATGCATTTCCATTTATTGGTTTGGGTTTTCATACCCCCCTCCCCGTGCTATTCGTTATTTTTTGAACGTTTGAAACATTTTGCTGGTTTAAAGGCAAACAGTACAACGCCTGTCGGATTCAGAAACCTTAATGATTTTAAAAGTCCTTCAGATTTATTAACCTTTCAAGACAGTATTTAAAAAAAAAAGTGACTTCATACTTGTCCCTTTTTCCATGTGTCGGGTTTATGGCCCTCTTGCCTGTTCAAGCTACTGCAACAGAAAAACACCAGAGACCTTTCTCTTTTGTACAATTCTTACATTGGAGTTAAACCTTATGACACACAAACAGAGGTGCCAAAAATGTATACACGCTCCAAGCAAAGAAAAAAATGCGTTAACATAACAAAACTGAATTCACACAAACAGAAAATGATGAACACTAATCATCTTACACTTTTACAGTTACAACAGTAGCTCAAAATGCTCAACATCGGCGTCGATACACTTCTGAGTACGTTGAACTACTGATTGAGTAACGTTTGCGAAAGTGTCCTCAGGGATTGCAGCACATGCCGTTTCAATTTCTTCCCGAAGTGCTGCCAGTGTAGCTGGTTTTCTACGGTATACAACATCCTTAAGAGTGCCCCATAGGTAGAAGTCCAACGGAGTTAGATCCGGAGAACGCGGTGGAAACTCAATCGGACCTCTTCGTCCTATACAATGTCGAGGATGCAGGGCTTGTTGCTGTGCGAGGTCTGCCAGATCTGCCCTTGTGAATACCACATACGGTACCACGAGTCTCAAATTTGTCTCGAATACGTGCAATTGTTACTCGCGTTGGCGGTTCTGTTCTGTACACATGTCTCCATTGCCTTTGAACTTCAACAACATTCTCGGTTTTTCAATACCACTTCAAAATTGCTTTCGGCTGTTTAAACGATAATCTTAGCTCTATTTTGTTGTATCAACGGTATCAAAACGTGATGTGAGTCACATCTGTTTACAGAACATCACAGACAATCTTGGCTTCATTTGTTCATTGTTGATTTACCTGTCATGAAGCAACGCTATCATAATGTATGTGATTCACGTCTGTTTACAGAACATCATACTATACATTACTGTTGTTTTTCGTTCCAACCTTGTAATATATTAAATAGATATCTATTGTTAAAATGTGTATACATTTTTGGCACCCTCGGTATTTACGTAATATTTATATTACTAATTATAATGATGTTTGGACTTACATAAGTATACATTATAGTTATATTTCAGTGAGGTGAATCGAGGGAACTGTTACAAATTAGATTCTCTCAGAAATATTCGTCCCTTTAATATATATTCTGTACAAATAACAATGAAATCAGACAGTTTAATTTTTTTTAATAACCAAGATAACGGGAATATACGAACAAGAGTGATTATAAACTAAAATGAATTAAATGTGTTTGAAAAAATAAATAAACTATTTTGTAAGTTGATATTCCATAAATAAGCATTATTATTATTATTATTATTATTATTATTATTATTATTATTATTATTATTATTATTATTTCTCTCCTCGACGCTCATTATTAATGGCATTTTCCCTTGAACGTTTAATGTTAATAATAGTAGTAATGATGGAAGCACACATTAATTAAGTTCTCTCAGAATGAATGAATGAAGGAAAAGGCTATTACGGTGCGTTTTAATGACAAAGTTTCTTGCTATAGAATCATTCAACTCAACCTACCTCAGGGTTCATTATTGCTTGCTGCTTGCCTTCCGATGCTATTTGAAGCTGAAAATGCATTAACAGTGAATAGATAAAATAAAATGTGGTAACGTGCAGGATAATATAAATTTTAATGATCTTAAATGTCTTGTAAAAAAATGCCCTTCTTTTATCATTACTGCCCGGACAGCTTGCATTGTTAGAATCGAGTCGTTTCCGCCTAGAGGACATTGCAATTTAAACGAATTATCTTGGCTTGGTTTATTTTTGTCCCTAGACTACAATAATGATAATGGACACGTAAAAATTAAAACAGTTATAATTACATGAATATCCAACCAGTTTAGGTATTATACATACATATTGAGAAATAAACCAGGTTAACTTTTACACATACATATTAGCAAAACAATACACTAACAAGAATATAAAATAAATAGTATATGGATAATATTAATGACCAATCAGAGGAGACTGGTGTTAATGCATTTATATAAATGAGAAATTGCTTTAATTTTTTGTAGGTAGTCTTGCATTTTATTTATTTCATGTAATATGACAAGTTATTGAAGAATTCTTGTCCTGCAATAGTTGGTTTACTCTTGAATAATTGTAAATTAGTGCATTGCTATGGAGGCTAGCTTTAGTTCCAGTACTATGAGTATATCATTATTTAACAAATACTTTTGTTCTCTACTTTTAAAATATACGATATTTTCAAATATATACAAAGAATATATTTTTAAAATTTTGTGTGTTCCATAAACTTCCCTATAATAATCAGTTTGTTTGCGTTTGCCAATATTTTAACGGTTAATTTTTGCAGTATAAATATTGTATTTGATTCATAATAGATAATGGTAATTTTTTAGTATCATTACATGTAGACAGCGTTCCCCGGCAGGAACAACCCTGAATTAATTTAATTGCATATTTTATCTATATGTTTATGCCATTACAATTATCAATGGTAACTCCAAGGAAATTTGTTGAATTTACTTGACTAATCTGTTCATTTTCAACCCACAGGCTGAATACTGTGCTATTTTTGTTCTGGGGTGTTTCAAATCTCATAAAGTTTGCCTTGGGATATTGCAAAATTATTTTAGTATTATAAACAATAGAAACATGCAGTAATTGATGATTTGCTCTTGTATTTAATGTTGATGCATACATTGTGAGTTTACCATTAATGATTCTTAGAATAAAATTTAAGTATACTGAAGTAAACTTCATTTTATATACTAATTATACTTAAACTAATTTTATTCACTTAAATCTATTGTATAACCCTAATCATAATCCAAATAATCTTACCACAATTGGTATAGTTTTTATAATTAAAGTTAAACAAATTATATAAGGATTTATATATATATATATATATATATTTTAATGACATTTAACGCCCAGTTGAACTACTGAGACATCACAGGCGGTGGACACTGACGGTACATGAGATGAAATGATAAATTGGGAAAGGATTTTTTTTGTAAGGAAGGAAACGTTCCAGGCCTAAGTTTAGGGTGCCTCCTCGGCGTTCACTATTAATGAAGACTGTGGAAAACCTGGGAAAAACCTCAGCCGGAGAGGGCGGTCCTGGCGGGATTCGAACCCCAGATCTCCAGCTCACGAGTCCGCGCCTTAATGACCTCGGCCACCCCTCGCGGCAAGTATATAACGAATAATTGGACCTAACACTGACCCCTGAGGTTCATCATTTAAACTTTTTTTTAATTGCTTCCGCCTACAGCCTCGAAGATTATTACTGCTTTGGTTTTATTCTTCCTCCATTCCCAGTTAATATTACCATAGTTTTCTTTACCTGTAGAGCAATAATATTCAAAGTACAAGTTCCAAAATATTTCATTTTACGGCCATGCATACAAAATTACGTTAAATGCTATTTAGGAAAGTCTGAAGTTTATTTAGAATTTACTGTTGTTTCAATATATTATCGATATACTTTTCTTATTCGCTGTTTCTGTGGTCTGTTTCTGTACTAAACTGAAACAGACCACACAAACAGCCTGTCCTGGTGTTCTAGTGGTAACCATACTTGCCTTCTAAACCCAAGATCGCGGGTTCACACCCGGCCAGGATCGATTGATTTTTCGGGCATAAACATCCTAAGTATGGCTTTCTTCGGAAGGGAAGTAAAGCCGTGTGTCCCGTGTCGTACATTTACGGCACGAAAAAGAACCTCAAGCCTAAAAGAAGAGGCCTCTGAGCAAAATTTGTCGGCCGTTTCACGCCCTGAATTGAATGGGACGCTGATGACCTGAGATGTTAAAGAGCGTCCGTAAATAAATAATTTAAAAAAAATCAAATTCTGGACCAAACTGTAACTGCTGTCGTCCTTACTTTGAACTTTTTGTAGTTCTATAATGAGGAAGTTAATTTGTGGATTGTGGAATCAGAGACATGTACGATAACACTATTTGTGCTTTGTATTAGCCTGCAACAGATGATGTTAGCAACATTAGATAAACCAAATTTATATTGAAATCTAGGAATTCTCTGTCTTTCTGCTGCAGTTTCCTCAGTTGTTCTCTCTCTATGAGGAAGTTTTTTTAAAACGTAATAAAGTAAAGAACAAAGTTTGACCAAATTTAAATATTCAACCACTCGGTTCCGATCTCTGTTAGATAATTAAGATAGGCCACGAAAATGTAGTCAGAAAAAAACCGTCATACATTTATCACTTTTCATTCTGCTTTGTTTTATTGATTTCAAAATGTGAGAGACGGATTATCGTCGTACTGTTAAGTAAATTACACTACTGTGAGTTTTAAATTCTGTAGCACTTTAAAGAAAATGGGAGCTTAAAAATTGTTGGACATAATTTGAATAAACATGTAAATATAATCATTTCTTTTGAATTAGAATAAAAGAATGCGTATTTCTATCAATAAACCACAAATTTATTGAATAGAGTACATCTTATTGCACATTTCCACTAAGTTATTAGTTCTCAAACTTTTCTTCACAGAGAACCTTGTTTATACATGATTTCCAGAATGTATCCTTACCGCTCGAAAGAGGTTTTGCGTCTCGGCAGCAGGACATGCCACAGTCGGCCACACCTTCATATGTCTTGCGCTAAGCGCACACCAACTTTCTTATCATAATGGGGTGTTTCTTGTATACAATTTGGCTTTTCAGATCACCAACAGTCAGTATTGTGAGTGTTCACACCACGGTTTTAGTGGAATCACGTCTCATTTGCAAAAAACGTGAACTGCGGTCGATTAACCCTTCAGGCACTGATATAACGCACAGGTGGTACGGGATCACCTTGTCGTAGACAAATGACACATGATCACTTGCAAGGTTTCAGCTTTAACACTTTTGTTGCTGTATATGTACATGATAATGAAATCCCAACTTCTGCTACTTTCGGTAATAACTTTGTTGGCAAAACGTTCGAAATTCCCGCCAATTTCCCCAATGTAACTGCTCGGAAGTTCAAGGACAGGCAAGCAGATAGGCGACAGTGAGTGAGGAGGGAAGCCGGTCTTGGCTGAGGCGCAAAATCCCTTGCAATCGGTGAGGAGATATTCTGGAAGCCCGGTACATCTCTCGCTGTCCCAGACCCTAACATTTAGAGCAAAGTTTGAAATTCTAAATTTGCTTCCTAAATATGTTTATGAAAGTTGTTCCTCAGGTGTTTAAAAAAACTTAAATTAAACAAATGAGTGCACAATTTTCAGTCTTTGCCTTTTTATTACAGTGTATCCTTACTCAATATTAATAATCATAACAACAATATTCTATTAAAAGTACGTATAAAATAATATTAATAATAAACTAACAATATATTGAAATTTATTGAAAGCGCTAGAAAGAATACAAACTACATGGGGTCTCCATTATCTAGCCCAGGCCATTATAGGTTACCTCCTTACAATTACAAAAAAATTTAATACACTGATGATTATATACCAATCCTTTATATAATTCCAAATAATTAAATAAAATACAAAATTTCCACCTTTATTGCATTAGACCTCGGCCGCAGTTCACCAGCACTAACTTACTGGAATTCCAGGGGACTAGGCTCTGATTCAACCCAGGGAACTAAATTCATTTCAATTTCTCTACCTGTACCATTATTTTATCAGTCTCTTAACTACTAAATATTTTATTTCAGAAATACCAACTGTAATGCTGTATGTATCCACTTTCTGGAGCAATTTCCAATATTCCAAGCTTAATAATTAACAATTTTAATATAATTTCACTCCCAACCATATCCAGAACAAAGACATTTTTCATAATCATACAGGTATTCCTTATTCGCTACAACTTTCTAAATTACATATTTTTCAACTGATCATTTCCATTTCATTTTTACCTTCCATTAAAACTCCCCTAATCTGCTCATGGTATTCAAAGATCTTTCTTAATACAATTCCTTTATTCCTTATTAACCATTTCTTACTAATTAAACTTTCCCTTGTGGCTTCACATTGGAAAATAATATGAATTTCATCTTCCTTATCCCCACAGATGGAATACATTCCTGGAATAACATCTCCCTCATTTCCCTTAATTTCCAAACACCTAATCGAAACCATGCTGTCCTTTCTCTTTCATTTTTCTTGCCATACTTCTCATTTTCTGAGTCGTCTTTTAATTCCTTATAATATGCTAGTGAGTTTTTTCCCTAATCTGGGCAAATAAAACGTGTCTATCCATATCTTCCATGCTTACTTCTCTCCAGCAACCTCTTCTAAAATCTCCTAACTCATTTCTAAATCTTCCTTCGGAAGGGAAGTAAAGCTGTGAGTCCCGTGTCGTACATTTACGGCACGAAAAAGAACCTCAAGCCTGAAAGAAGAGACCTCTAAGCAAAATTTGTCGGCCGTTTCACGCCCTGAGTTGAATGGGACGCTGATGACCTGAGCTGTTAAAGAGCGTCCATAAATAAATCAATCAAAAAAAAAAAATCAAATCATTTCTAGTAACTGTTCTCTATTTTTGTTCAACCAGGTATTAGCCATTATATCCAAATGTTTCCCTTGATATTTCATGCATATTTTCACAATGTCAGTGTCCAATTGCTCTTGAACCCTAAGTAAATATTTCAATACTTTCTCCATCATTAACCCTCTGACACTTACCTTTCCTAACTCTGTCAATGCTCCTGCATTTGCAATATTATAAGTAAAAATATAATAATGGCATCAAAATTTACTCATTAATTTTAATTTCAAAATAAAAGGAATAACGATACTGCATGTCACCATCCATGATATTGGGCTTAACAGGAGAAAATTTTATTTTGATTTATAACTCCATGATTTTCAAAATTTTACTATATGCATTTGTCCGTGCCTTAACTAGCTCGGCCATACTGTAGATACAGATTCTCAGTTCCGAAATATAATATGAATTTCTTTCAAAGTAAAGCAAAAAGCAAGGTAATAGGAAGAGTATTGAAGTATTGGTAGAGAATAGGGAGAATAGAAGAGGAGAACATTATTAATCGTTGTGTGGTAGCATAAGGAAAAATTAAGGGGGGAGAAACTTGGTTGTCTAAAATCCAAAATATCCTACAAGAAGTGGGGGTGGAATCAATATGATACGAGGGAGAAAGATTGGGTAAAGGATTTTGGAAAGAGAAAACAATAAGAATTGAAGATGTTGTTGATTAAGAAATATGGGCAGATCTTAACACCAAAAATCTCTGAAATGATATAGTACACTAAAAAATATGTGGGGAAGAGAAAGAGATGTCGAAATTTATGATAAGGTAGGAAGGGAAGGGTTGGCATGGTTTAGAACAGGAGTAAAATATTTAAGTGGATTAAAAAATGGATACACTAAAGGGAAATGTCCTATGTGTGAAGAACCAGATAGTACTTGGCATTGTACACTAGAATGTAAGCAAACCAAGTTTGGGGGAGGGGGGGATATTTATATTACGAAAGTGGGAAAATTTGCCAAATGAAATAACAGGTAGAAGAATTTTAAATTTAAAATCAGAAGAAAATATTAAGGAACTAGGAAAATACACAGGCAAGTTAACACAAAAATGGTTATGGGTGTAAAATGTTTAGGAAATGTGCTTGAGAAATGGCATAGAATTGTCAGATAGTGAAAGGAGGATGAAAGGAGTAGGGGAGGAAATGGGGCTAGCTATCCACTATTAGTTAAACAAGATCCTTATACACCAATAACCAGGGTGTTAGTGTGTATAAGGTCCTAAGGGATAAGCAACTCTCAGGGATAGAAATTTTGCACAATGGATTTAATTAAAAAAGAAGGAAGGTTTAGTTTTGTAGGAAACATAATTTAATATTGTATTCAATGTATAAATTACTTTTAATGTTGTGTTTTGTTTTTGGTTGGATGGGAGCCCGGTCCCCTGGATATTCCAGTAGGTAACTGCTGATGAACCAGGGACTAGGGGGCTGAGTCAATCAAATTTTAATAAATGATTGGAGTTAGTGCCTTCTGGAATTGCCGAAGGCACTGTTGCTAATTGTTATATTTAAAATTATTGTTTTTTATTTGTGTTTACTTTGCCAAAAAAAATTTTAGTTGATGCATGAGAAATAAATACTATTGCTACTACTGCTACTATTATTTTGGTTTCTGTACCATTTTAATATTTGGAATTTTCTGTTTATTTTGTTATGGCTTCATTAACGTTCCTTAGTAATAAGCATTTTAATATATTGTTAATTATGTCACTGCAGAAACTTTTATAAGTATTATTATTGTTATTATTATTATTATTATTATTATTATTATTATTCCGAGCATTTGTTCAGTTAAAATTTTATATCTCAGGAACTATTTATTCTAGAGGGCGGTGGTTTATCTTCAATGATAGAAAAAGTTGTATTTCATAAATTGGCATCGTTTGTTTCCATGACATCATTTTTGTTTTTTTACAGTGTTGGAGGTTTTAGCTAGTGTTTCCTTCAAAAAGTTCGTTTTTCTATAAAAACATTTTTGATTGCAATTATTGAAAGACTGCTTTTGTGCACAATTTTCCCATTTTTTAAAGGATCTGTGTAAGTTATCACTTTGAAACTTTTACCACTTATTCATAATATTACTGTGATAATGTGGATTTATTGTAGCAGAGTTGGACAAAACGTGACAACACGTAAAAAAATAAAATGTAAAAAAAATATAAAAAACAAACAATTGAAAATGCTTTATAATTTACTTCAGTCATAGTATAGCACTGAAAATAGATAAGGTTTTTTTTTAATTGTGTACATCTGTATGCTGCAAAAGTTTCATTTTATTAGCTTTAATAATTCTTGAGAAAATGGTAACTGAATTTGGTAAATTTAACATTACAAGTATAGGCCTTTCATACTCCACTCAACCTTTTCTATAGTTTTGGGTCTACGAGGCCTCAGAATTGACCTATACTTTAATTTTATATTACCGTTTTCCTTCAAATGTGTTTATTATAAATGTAAAATACATAAATCAACACATGTTAATTACTTTATTAGCTGTTTGTTTTATGAAAGTTAAAAATTTGCTGGGAAGGCTGCCAAACTTAACATATTTTTTATTACTTCACCGTAGGTTACTCCCAAAGCTATTTATATGTCTTATTTCCAGTACTTCATGACGAAACAATGAAGCAAATC
Organism: Metallyticus violacea; assembly: GCA_030762175.1. NCBI lineage: Eukaryota > Metazoa > Arthropoda > Insecta > Mantodea > Metallyticidae > Metallyticus > Metallyticus violacea. The sequence goes on along the minus strand of CM060840.1, from coordinate 87,335,423 downwards.
TTTGCCTCCCTCCCACGTATGTGTGTTTTCATAACTTAAACATTATTTTTTGCTCTATAGTCATTATTCTTGTAATTTCTGCTATTGCTATAATATTTCATCTTTTTGAGAATTGTTAACTTCATATTTGCCGGAACAATTTGCTGAGTTATGGTTTACGAGGGTGTTCCCTCTTTGTATTTCGTTAGTAAACATTCTGAAAAGAGGTTCTTAGATTTTCTGAAATTTAAGGAAACATTCAAAACATATTATTGTTTGTAAATGAAGCGATTTCACATAGCATCTTTTAGTTATTAATGTAATTAGCTTACATTTGCAAACCTTGTATGTTTTAGATAGTTATTTTATTATTGTGCTCTAATTTTGGACGAGAAAATACTACTCATATGTTTTCAGCTTATTTTCAACTTTTTTTAACGTTTTTCTTTTATTTTGTTTCAAAACAAGACGTTTCACTATCGATGAAATATATACTTTTAAGCGTTATTCAGAACATTGGTCTTTTGTCTGACGAGAGTTATGAAAAATATAACTATGTAGCGTTAAAGTCCTTTGCGGATATCGATTCTGGTGGTCTAGTGGTAACCATACTCGTAGACCCAAGATCGCGGTTTTCAATCCCGACCAGGAAGGGAAGTAAAGCCACGGGTCCTGTGCCGTAGATTTACGGCACATAAAGGAACCTCAAACCTGAAAATTTGGATTTGTTAGATGTTCAGAATAATGAAATTTTGAATAACGAATGAACACGAGGAAGTAATATGCATAACTTGGAACAAAAACTAGGTAATCTTCGACTGTCCCACATTCGCATCATTTTTTAATAGTGTTTAACGCCCGTTTTTACTACTGAGGCACCACAAGCGGAGGACACTAGTTATAGATTAGAAGAAATTATAAATTAGGATGGGTTTTTAAGGAAGGAAACGTTCCAGGACTAAGTTTAGGGCACGTCCCCGGCATTTGCCATTTATGAAGACTGAGGAAAACCTGGAAAAAAAAAAAAACTCAGTCAGGGAGGACGATCCTGGCGGAATTCGAACCCCAGACTTCCCGCTCAGGAGTCCGCGCCTTAACGACCTCGTCCAGTCGTGGCGGTGTGGGAAGGGGCTGAAAAATACAGATATTTTGATCATGCAAGATTTAATTATATTTTGGCATATAAGAGTGAAGAAAATAGCATAAGTAGGCAGTGTTACGATGAATTTAATTGAATTAACTTCATGCCTTGCTGTGCGAAATTTTGGAACACGTTATTAATTATGGCTTTTTTTGTTAGAAGATTCAGTCTAATTAAATATTTGTACCTAAATGTTGTAATTTGATAATGTTGTGAAACTCATGTCTTGACATGTCAGTTTATTATTATTATTATTATTATTATTATTATTATTATTATTATTATTATTATTATTAATTTTTTAAGTGTTTAGCACCCGTTTTATATGTGACATGAAATAATAAATTAGGAAAATATTTTTTTTAAAGTAAGTGTTCCAGGTCTAAGTTGACGGCATTTCCCATTTACAAAGACCGAGGAAAACCTGAAAAAATCCTCAATTAGGGAGAGCGGTCCCGGTGGATATCGAAACCCAGATCTCCCGCTCGCGAGTCCGCGCCTCAACGAACCCTTGGCGGTGAAATATCAGTTGAACCTCCCTCATCTATTCAGTTTTAACGGCATACTTCCACAATGTCACACTTGTCGTTCATTCCTCCCGTCGGAAGCTAACTGCAAGAGAATATGAACAGCTAAAGCCAAATTTAATGAACTAATGAATATTTATCATCCCTTGTGATGATTGTCTCGATTTGAATGTTTGGCTAACTATAAAGGATGCGACTGGGGTCAGAAACTTTAAATCAACCGGACATTTGATGTGGGCTGGAGAGAAAACATCAGACAAATAACTTAACCCACACAGAATATTGTTGGCTACTTTAAGTTCTGATCAAGAAGGAAATACGAAATCATTGTATAAAGATATTATGGTAAAAAATAAATATAAAATTATTAAACGTTCAAATGCTTATCAGAGCTTTCCCGTTTAAACATTTAATTAAAATATTTTACACCACTTCAAGTTTCAGTTGCATTTGTAGGTCAATTTCCGCCCTGAACATACACATACACAAAATATACCAAATACATTATACAATCCAGCCATGTCCGAGGTCAGGAAAAGAGGGTTGCAACGAATGTTGTCTCTTTATAACAGAAAAACATAAGAATGCATACCTTCAAAGTGTTGTGCGTTTATTCCTAGTGGAAATGTGTGGTTTAACAAAATTAGAAACCGGCCCTTATTTCTGGAGGGAAGGTCTAGCCGTTTTAATCCATTTTAGATTAATCTGACACGTCTAGTATCTTTACTAACCAAATTCTGCCAGTATGTAATTTCTATAGCCTGTGGTCATTGCTGGGTATGATTTATATAGATTTGCTAAAACACGATTACTTAAGAACGATCAAGTTTTGCTTTCTCTCTCGGTGTGGCATGTGCTCCCGAAAGAGCTCATTGAAGTTGTTCATCTGATCTGTACTCGCTTCTGATTTTCCCACCCAAAAGAAAAAAGATAAAAACGAACAGGTTTGGGCGTGGCCTACCGCTTCTATAGCTGCGCTCTTTTTCTGACAGGGTAGCTAGATGCATGTGCATAGCCCACTAGCCCGTCGAGCCAACGAGGTTCAGTTCGCACATAAACGTTAGAAAAAGTGTCAGGGTCAGATTCGATAGCACCAACCAGTCAGTCAGTCAGTCACTCAGTCAGTCAGTCGCATGAGTTCGGTCCGACAAACCAGTCGGTGGTTCCAGTACCACACAACGCACGTCCCAGAGTCGAACCAGTGGGCAGAGTGGTGGGAAACCAGTCTTTTACCGTAGTAGTGGTTGGTTAGGAAGCGGGCTCGAAGGCAGGCCAGGACGGACCGCAACGGTGTCGGCGCTCACTTGTTTTCTGCAGTCGGGCAACTTCGGCACATCATTCCGAGAAAAAGAGACGGCTCCCTTCAGCGTCGGCAGCAACGGCGGCGGCGGCGGTGGCAGCGACGGCGGTGGGTTCCGATCCATATCCGAAAAGGTCATTAGTGGAGAACCGGAAGTGAAACGAAAGGGGTAGGAGGGCCTACAATATTTTTGGTGGGGAGGGACCTCAACGGGTCGATTAAATGTGTGTGTGAAAGAGATAGAGACTTATGGGGGAAAAATTAGCGATAAGAAAAGCAAGGAAGCGTTTTTTGTAAATGGATAACACCTGTTACGTTCACCGTTAAGTACGTATTAGAGATCTATTTCTAATGAGTCTGCAATTAAACAGTACAAACTGTATATTGATCAAATCCCAAAATTAATTTATCCTACTTTTTTTTTGTTCTTTCTTTTCGGGGCGCCGTAAACTCCCTCCCCCATCCCTCTCTCGGTTTTCCCCTCTTCGCTTTGCTCTCCCACTCCGCTCAAATTCACCCCACTCCATTTCGTCCTCCTCCCCCCCGCTCGCTCACTGGTCGCTAAAGATCGCATCGAAGACGCGGCAAGGCGGTGCAACGTGTTGCGTCATGAGGGACGTGACGTCACTAGTAGGGTGAAGAAAAATGGCGGAGTGCTCGTATGCTCGCTGCGTTCAGGAGCGCCGAGCTATCAAAAAAGAGCTGCAAAGATGGACGAAGAACATGGTTTTCGTTGTAGGTGAGTGCAACATGTGTTGTAGATCAATGAGGGATAACATCTCAGTCGATATTCACTCAGAGTAATGCGAAATAATACATATGATTGCGACCTGTTGCCAAAAAATCCCGAAAACAAAGTTCCGCAATTCGGCAAGGGGTCATGATTGCAATTACGTCAAACCCCCGATGCATACAGCCATATTTGCGATTGCAGCTACATTCAGATGCATTAAAGCGATCGCATTGTGTGTTTGAAAACATCGGAGACGTGGTGTGAGTGTTCGTGCACGTGTTTTGTGAAAATAACATCTTATATGTGTGTGGTGTCGAGTTAAATATCAGCTGGTTTTGGGGGTTGTGCGCTTTACATGGAACAGCCAAGGCCCTACTTGTCATCGACAGAGTACGTAACTGCTTCTTCCATGACCCACCGCAATATTCGTGAGGTAAATACTAGGTGGAAATGGAAAAGTAGGTGAAACACATTTCGCGCATAATGTTTTGGTTGCAGAGGAAAAACATGCGGCGTGTCAATTTCGTGATGTCTGCCGCTGGGCCTTGCAGTCTGTGGAAAGCTGTGCCAAGCTGATGATTCGTGGTATATAGCAGTGTTAGCGGAGTCTAACCGTCCGTCGTGCATAGTGCTTGCTCTGCCTTCGCGAAAGGCAGTGCAGTCACGGAGAATGCAGCGGTAGTGGCGGCATGCAGTTTGCATTGCGTAGTGAATATTGCGAGTTGTTCCCATTATTTTTGCAGTTAATTCTATTCGCGTACATAAGATGCCGCCGCATTATATTTTTCTAAGGTTTATGTTGTGATTTTGTGTGTTAAAATTTATGAAGTGATTTATCTGGGAAAAAAAAATGCGTATTACTTACTTAACTTAAATGTTATCAGTGATTTAAATAAAGGTAAGTGTGTTGTCATGGTGGTGTTTTCGTCTGTTTTACTAATAGTTCCTCCCCCCACTTTCTTCATACATATGAGACATCTTAATTGATCGTGTTCCGCTTTTTTTTTTTTTTTTTTTCTTTTCTTTTACTTTCCGCATCGTCCTGCATTATTATTTGTTGAGAAAATTAGATAATTGTGAAATATTTTTAAACCATTACACGCTGGCAAATGTAAGATATCGGGAGTTTAGTACACCAGTTCCCGCAGATGAAAAGTTTAACAATAACTTAAATGATTTGACGTTGCTGTAAACATCTAGGTCATGATGTGCGATGCACGAAAGCAAAAATTTACAAGTCGTACTGTTAAGGCAAGACGAGAAAAACTTTTGGAATGGTCGGGGGAAAAAAATGCATTCAAAATAACGAATACAACCATACAATTATTAGTAAGTGCAAATATAACATAGTTAATGTGTATACGCTGCACTAAAGTTCGTTCTGTTCGTATTTGGAGCACAGTGTTCGTTTTTTGTTATGATTGCTTTTGTATAAATGCATTTAATGTCGTTAACTATGAATCCACTGTGTTCATAACCACTGAAATATGTTCATCAGCGTACTGTGTCTTAGAATAAATATTTTTGAAAAATCATAAATTTGCTTCTTTTTTTTTTTTTTTTAATGCTTGTTACTGTTAATTGAAATAGGTCCGCTAGGTATAATGTATTCTTTTCTTTTCTTTCCTCATTTTTTACTTTATTTATTGTACGTATAGATGAATTTTAATTCTTTGTTTTATCAGAGTGATATTGAAAAAAGACTAATTAGTTAAATGTAATGCTTATGGCTAAATTTACTGTAAAATCGAGGTTGAAGGGAACATATATCTTAGGCCTTTTTTAATAGGTACTATATATTCTGTTAGTGATTTAGCATTTAAATTTCTCATAAACTTTGAATGTAACATTTCATAATTTTCTACTTTGTTTACAAACATGTGTTGTAAAATGTAACCTATCTTGTTTTGCTTGGTATGTGCAAATGGATATGCAATAAATAATTTTGAAGTAATGTAGTTACGAAAAAGCATTAGCAATATTTTTTCACATTTATTAGCAAATTTAAATGATTTTGCCAATGCCAATTAACAACGTGAAGAGTAAAACTTTGCTGTAATAACATTATTGTAGTTTTTATTAGCTACTTGTGAAATATGCAGTGCAGTGAGCATTAGTGGAGTTGTCACTAATTTTAGTTATTTCTACCTCTGCCACCACTGCAATATTTTTTCAAGTGTTTTCACTAAATAGTTGTTTAACTACTGTATATTTTTGGATGGTGTATAATTCATAGAGCTTGAATAATACTCTCTTTTTGTTACAGGTTTAGAAAGAGTAGCTGAAGAGTTGATGGGCAGGAGAAAATGGAAACTGTATCAAGATTTAGTATTGAAAACACCTCTGAAAGTAGATATCCAGCCAGAGATACAAGATTGGGAACCACAGGACAAGTGCTGCATGTGTGATGGGAAAACATTCTTAGACTCGGCAACGGTAAGCACAGCTTGCTATAATCTTTAGAAATAAACTCTTTTCGCTCACCTTTACAAAATCTTCCTTATTTAGAGCATTAACCAAATTTAAAAAATAAGGGTAAAAAGTGTGATAATATTAGTTTGTGAATGTTCATCGTAACGCAAAAGTAGAAGAAATATTTGCTGCAAAGTGTTAGCACCTAGCTACATGTAGCATTTCATAGTTATGGTGAGGTTAAATTCATATGATAAGAACAATAGAGAAGGTTTGACCTGGTGGCTATCAGCATTTATATATGAATCTGGTGGGAGATTATTAAATTGGCACTATAACCATATGTATCTTGGTCATTAATATGCATTGTTGGATTGACAGGTTAGAGTTAGACTTTTTTTAATCCTTTAAAAATAAAGAAGTCTGCATTGTCATACTTTTGTTGTCAAATTGAACATTATATAATGCAAATTAAACTGATAAAGGTTATATTGTATGTTATATATTTTATGCTTCAATACTGGCCAATTTAAACATAGGGAATTGATAGTTTCTCTTTGTAAAAACAGATGCATATTGTTAAGTTGTATGAATTGCTCAGCAGGATAATTAAATTACTCTTTTCAGAATGGAACGTACTGCTAAAAAAACTTTGTGAAGTAAATGTTTAAAATTCAATGATATTTGAACTTCTTACAAATTTAAAATGTTAAACAAAAGATTATATTGCAGCAATCAGAAATTATGTGTAAAAAAAGTCCTGCAGACTGCTGTAACAAATGGGACTTAATACTAAACAGTTCTTTATTATTAGACATTTTATTTCAATACTATAAATAAAAAATGAAATAAGATAAACTATATATGTTATGAACTCTGATTTTACAGAGGGTGATTACATCTAGGCATTTTACTTCATTATTATCGGGATATATTTGAGAACATATCAAGAGGCAAATTTAATTTCTTCTAGCTTCAGCAAATGTATATTAAAATGCACCTTTAAATTTTTACTATTTGGGGAAAGGGGAAGGAAGAAGTACATTTAAGATTTATATTTCCTTATTCTGCAAATATATGACATTACTACCAACATATCCCTTTTCTTACATTTGTGCTTGTGTTTCTGTGCATTGTACAGATTATATTTCTTTTTTGTTCACAATATCCATGCTGAATGTTCAGATATTAATTATTGTGATCAGGAAAAATTAACTGTTTTTGTCCTTTTACTTCCCATTGTTTTTGTTGACATTGCCTTTGCTATCTTCATTATATTTGTTGGGAACTAAAAGACATAACAGTATCTGATGTTCACTTTTGGATTGAAAATTCTACTGCTTATCGGCTTATAGGCCACAGTGGAATTGGTACCCATGTCCTTCTCAGATGCGTACACATATAGATTTATATATTTAAATCTGTGCTCTAAGAATTGCATAAGTGGCTCTAGTTGACTATTTATTTTAATGATTTTCTATAGCCCTGAGGTGACCATTAAACTTTTCAACACAAAGATGTTGGCAGAAATGTTTCTTCTTGCCAAATATGCAATATGTAGGAGGAATAAAACAGTTTATTGCTAATGACCAATATTCTCATTGGACATTATAAAGCAAATCAAGTTTTCCATTGTCAGACATTGCATTTTTCTGCTCAATGTGGAATGATTCATAGGTTCTGTTTGTTATTGTGGTTAATGCTAAATACTGGGTAAAATTATTGCAGTAATATTTATTACTAGTAGTTAACAGTAATCACATCAAAGTATCTGATATTGGGTCATTGAGCATGGTGATAAGATTGTGCTTTCTAAATGACATATTTCCTGCATTGCCTGTCTTTATCTCCTTTATAAGTGGTCCATTAATAGCAAGATCCATTTGCACTTATTTTATGTGTAGGTTCTTTGAAAACAAAAAATACATATGTTAACATTGAGAACTAAAAAAAATCATTTTCGTACATACAAGAGGTATTTTAATTTCTTTATCCTCTAATTCATGTATAGGAGCATGAATAAGGTTAGAAACTAATCTCTTCTCCTTCATTTCTTTGCTAACATTTTTAGCAATAATGAACAATAAAATGGCACAGTAGTTTATCATGTACAATGATGCAGAGACTAAAGCACATGATTGAGCAATTATATTATTGATTTCTTTGTGTATATATGTGCATAAACCACTGATTATCATAAATAAAACAAGTAATATACAAAACTAAAGCCTGGATTTATGGAATATCAGCAAATAATTTATTTGCTGCAACACAATTTATAATGTAACAAATTATTATTTAAGAAGTCACTCAAATTTCACTAATTTTGTTCCACTTACTTAGACATGTTTCAAAGACTGTTGCCTTCATCTTTAGCATGATTCCACTGTCTGCTTCGCACAATGGATGTTGCTGTAGGATTTTACAAACTTGTTGATGAGGTGTATTGCTTGGGAGATCAAAATTTTTGGAAACAAAATGCAGTGAAATTTGATTGATTTCCTCAATAATAATTTTGTTATATTATACTATATTTCACTGTAAAAATTTCTACTATTCAAAACTACAATAATTTATCCCTATGTGCTTAACCTATTTAAGGCAACCCTTCTACTGATGCATCTATCTATCTTTTGTTTTTGTTTAAATAAGAGTGAGAAGAACTTTGGGAAAATCTAATGGTTTGTTTTTCTTGTATAATTTTTGCAGAGTCTTGTGGCTTCAGAGAGTGGTAGCAGTGGACCCAATAGTCCTGACAGCAGTTCCCTACGAGAAACTCCGCCAATAACTTTACCCCACGAAAGCAGCCAGTCATCAGTGGCCCCAAGCAACAACATTTTACCCTCCCTTTCATCATTAGCACCAAATTCCGCTGCTATGACAACCTTACAGTCAGTCACGTCCATGGCTGCATCTTTGGCTGCTGTGGCCGCCCTAAGTTCAAATTCAAGTCATTCCAATGCTGGAAGTGCAACTAATAACCCAATTATACCTGGTGTTACAACTCCTGGTGCTATGCCATTTTACCCACCTCCACCACATCATCATGGTGGACTTTTCCCACATTGGTACCTTTCGCCCCCACAGTCTCACCTTGCTGGGCGCACCCTCACCCCAGCAATGTCATTGGCAGAAGGACTCAGGCTGGAAGCTGTTTCATCCACGAAACAAGATCACAGTACCACCCCTCCAATAGTGATGGCGCTGCCTCCCTCAGTAAGTGCATCAGAACAACCCCTGGACCTGAGTGCCAAACCAGTGGTGTGTGCTAGTGGTGCTGGCGATAGTAATCCTAGAGACAGTAACAGTGAGTTGGTTTCACAAGCAACACAGCTACAGTCGTCACAGTCACTCCGGGTTCCCAGCATTGACAACAAGCATATCTTTAAGTAAGTAACATCTAAATTTTTCAGCCCATGGAAACATTAACATTTTAGGAAGTGTATCTATATTTACAATAGTAGTAGCAATTACTGATAACAATATTTAATAGATTTCTATTAAATTTAATGAAGTAATATGTTCATGTTTTTCTTTCACTTCAGATCTATGAAGTATAAACACAATTTTTGTACTCCCATTCTTTCCATCCCAATATAGAGATCAGTAATGATGAATGTAGGAATCCACACAGTGAAACGATCTTAAAATCTTAGGTAGATTAAAAGTAAGACCAGAGCACCCACAGTCACTTACACCTCCAACATAGTTTGGTCTGTCAGTGGTTTTATGGTTGAGAATGTGAGCAAGGTCTCAAAAAACATGCCCCAGTTTTAATTTTAAAAGTTTTAACAGTGGAACGTCAAGAATGATTTTGATGCGTTAATATAGTTATAAGTATTTTTTTTTTTTAATCTATCTAAGATCAGATCTTCTTTTATTTTACGCTGAGAATTTACACAAACATTTTTTGCTTTCCCCCCCCCCCCCCCCCCCCCAACATGCATTAAGATAACATTATTTCTTATTTTCTTCTCCTGTTTTCCCTTTTTATTTTCAGCATGTATACACTTAAATTTTATGCAAAAACTTGTTGCTGTGAGATTTACTGAGGTGACCATTTGGTCTGTTAGTCATTTCCATTAAGCTAAATTAACAAAAGGTTTTGACCTCATTCAGCTTCCTCTATTCTGCTCGGTTTCGTACACTTGTACCTTTATATGCTAATATACAATCCACACTAGACCTTGCCCTCTGTTCTATATGAGTAATTTAATATGCTGCCTTTTTGTTTTAATTCAGATCAGTTGTGAGCAATGTGCATTTATTTCTGGGAGATGTTCTGAAGAATGTGTCAAGCTTTGTTAGATAGGGAGGACATTTTGTAACCATATCAAAGGAGCAAAGCATGTAAGGTTAATGCAACCTGGCTGGCTATAAAAAACCAGAATACTTGATAAATTTGGTTAGTGTAAACAGATATGAAAATACTTTTAATTTCATAACTTTTTAAGACAGGCTTTAGGGTGTACCAATATTTAACCCCATGGTGGCATGTAATTTGAGCAAAATTTCAATAAGTGAGGAAAGTAGGTCTCTCTTCCCTCTGTGTTAATCTTCTTCAGAGTTATAAAACAAAATTTGATCAGTTTCAGCATTTAATGTCAACTTCTCTCGCAGTTAATTAGAATTGCTATTAAATTCAAGGCATGTTATATCAAATAAATGTCCTCATGAGTTCTTATCAGGTTTGCATTTATCAAACAAAAATTAAAATTATCAGGTTTGCATTTATCAAACAAAAATTAAGATATGTAGTCCATGTTCATATGTCATTGGTTTAGTGTCTACATTGTGAAAATATTAGGAATTCTATGCTTTGAACAAATAAATGACTTTATGGTGAGTTACGAAAAATCCTGTGTATGTTATCAGTTTTGTAGAGGAGAATAAGTTTTTTTTAGTCTCATGAAAGTATTGGCTAGTTGGCATTTCTGAAGACCACGTGAAACTTTTTTTTTTGACTTAAGTCCAGCAAATTACAAGTACTTAAATGTGTAACATTCTCTAAAAATATACTTATAGTTTCCTTATAGGGTTGTGAATCTATTATGTAGTTAAATATGATTCAGGATTTGGCCAATTTGTGTTTTGATCTGTTGCAATTATAATATTTGAAAGAAGTATCATTGATCTCTGAAAAGAAAGAACTGTAGGTAGTAAATATTGCTTTTGTATGTAATATATATCAATATATATATATTGATCTGCGAAGGATAAGAGCCTAGCTAGCCAAAAATTATGTGTAACTTGCATGGCTTATTGTTTCTGAACAACTCAAAACTCAGTTATATTATAATGTTATTTTTCATATTTAGTTGGTTTATGTGTATATATATATATATCATGCATTTCATTCAGCCAACTGCCAACCAAATATGCGTGCTGCAAAGGTAACCGACTTAACCAGATCCCAAGTACCTATAATTGATCTATAAAACTATCTAATCAAGGCTGTATTTCATATGCCGTCAGCTCTGTCACAAATTCAGTTGATGGTTTGTTTGCATTGCATTAACAATAATACCAAATAGAGAAAGCGTAATGAATTTTGATATTCCACCCCAAACTGATGAACTCAGCAAATTCCTATTTGAACCATCAAAGGCTGCAACAGAAACACCTAGGAATCCAGCCTCCACATCAAGTAGTTAGTCAGCAGCGGATAATGAGAGTAATTGCCCCCAAAACATGTCCTAATGTAGTGTAAGTAAGTGGAGTTAAATTATAATAGGATATACCGTCCCATTATCTATAACTTCCCGAGTACAATTTAAAGTATTAAAGCTAGATTACTGAAATGCCACCTCACAAGTTATTACTTCTGCTCATTTAGTACTACAGCCGGGGTTGAGCCTGGGTCTGCCTTGGTGACCTCTGCTTCTTCTATCTCCATCTTCATTGATAGAGGGTAGTATTGCAGGAGGACATGTGATCAGCATTCCGGACCTTTCGGGTCGCTTTTGTTATTGAAGAACACCATCTATCCATTAGGCAGCTTCCCAATTGTCCTCACTAGACTAGGTGAACCCTATTTCAGACCTCCCTTACTTAGAAAAATCCCTAAGCAGGTGCCAGGAATTAAACTTAGGCCTCCCAGCCAGCAGTCAACAATGCAAGTTATTACTAAAATAGAAAATGCTTACAAATGACATGTGTGTGAAAGCAGAATCTTGAAAAAGTAGTATATAGGAAAATTTTAGAAAAATGTTCTACTATTCTGATTTCTGTAAGAACACTCGATGTTTACATTTGGGGGGAAAAGATCAATTAATGAGAATAAATGAATGGATTCAGTGATTTCTGATGTTATTTATTTACTTTTGTTATTTGAATAGTGTTTAATACTTGTTTTTTACACTGTGGCATCACAGACATTTGCGTCACTCATGATACAAGAGATGAAATGATAAATTGAGAAAGGAGATTTTTTGGGAAGAAGACCAAAGTTTAGGGGTATATCCCTGGCATTTACCTTTAGTAAAGACTGAAGAAAGTCAGAAAAGAAAAAACATTTATGACATTAGAAAAACATAAGAGCATTTTCCTTGAAATCTGCACATTGAATATAAAAAAAATAGGTATTATTGCTAAATTGAAACCTTATAACTTCTTAATGACATGAGTGGGAAAATCTGTAATGAGGTTTTGCAGAATATTGCTGATCTGCAATTAATAATTTTCTCTGGTGAGGCTTGATTTCTTTACATGGCTGTTTGTTCAAAAAAACTACAGGCACTGAAGCATGCAGAAACTGTAATTAATTTATAAAGTTTTCTTGTCATGCTGAAGTGCTGTAACTCAAAGTGAACATTAGGGACCATATTTTTTTAAATACATATTTAGAGAGGTTTCACATACTCTGTAGTTTTTGAACAATTATCTGTAACAGCCAGACAGTGAGGTTATTTTGAACTAACAATTCTGACACAACCAGAATCATATCTAGAGGGTTATATCCCTCATGGTCCCTGGCTCTTATGGAAAATAGAGCTTTTGCATTTGAGTACTAATTTTATCAGTATATGTCAGGATTGTCTGACTGCAGCAGAACACTGCTTTGAATATTTGCTATAATTATAATACAGATTTAACGAGACAAGTAGTGCTAGTTTTTAAAATATGGAGAAATTATGAATCAGTAAGACTGAGATCTGGTTGGTTGGTTGGCATATGATACATCTTATATCTTTATGGAATGCATGATTATATAAAGAAAATGTGGAACCTTTTTCTAAATTTTTAATTTTTACATAGATTCTTAATACATTTCCAAGCTTGGATTTCTACTGTTTATTCTGTATCTGTTTTTTTTTCCCCCCTTTTTTTTTTCTTTTTCCCCTTACTTTGAATACACAAGTCATGATTAGTTTATATGCAAGGTTCACATGCAGAAATTGGAAATAGAGAAGTAAGTAAAAAGTATTCAGCAAATATCAACAGGGAAATTCTTTATTGCTGATAAATCCATTAATAAATTGTTATATTCCACAATTCTGGATGTAAGTTTATGTTTATTGGTTTTAGACTTTGTCTTCCTTTTTATTCTAATTAAGTTTTAGGTCATTCTTAGCATTGTCCAATAAGAACTTTTTTTCTTTCTTTTTTCCCCAATGTTACAATTGGATTTAGCATCTTACATAGATAAAAATGTTTCAGCTTTCAAATTATTACAATTATGTTTATAAAGTCTTGATATCTTTTTATAAAAAATAGATATTAGATTCAAACTAATAAACCGAATGTAAACGCTAACACACAGTAACACATAATCCATTTAATTTTATTTCACATGACCACCCTACACATCCATACACAATTCTCAGCTATGCACTCTTCACAAAACACTTTTTGTAGCATTGAAGGTGTAATGTTGGCATTGCATACCTGATACTGCTCTTTAAATGGTCAATGTAGTTAATTTGGACTTTATACACTTAGTGACTTTGCATATCTCCTTGCAAAAAAGTCAAGAGAATGTGGAGCCCAAATGCTAGCAATCCACCTATTTGGAAAATGTGGCTTCCAGGTGGACTCGCAAACAACCCATATGAAATGAGAGTGGCTCTGATTCTGCAAAGAACCATAGTTTATACACCTTAGACTTTATGATACCAGACTACTCATTGACTTTTGGGGCATTTTGTTCCAGGTTGAAGATCTCATTTGACTGTTCATCTACTTATACTCTGTAGTTTTGTGGTTGTAGTTCATATCGCTAAACCGCACATTTTGCAGCAAATTAAGCTTCTTGAATGTCTGTAACTAGTACTCGCCACCTTTTCAAGCTTATGTCGGATTCGGAGATGGTATAACCATTTTTTCCAGGTGTAGTGGAGAATTTTTCACACTATTATGATACACCCATTTCCTGACTTAATCTCTTATAGTTGATGCTTTTGGGCTTCTGCTAATTGCATCCTCTACCTGTTGCACACATTCAGCTGTATCACATTCTGCACACTACCGGTGGTCTTGAATTCCTGAAATTCTTGTATTTTCCTTGGTCAGAGCAGGTTTATGGAATTTTCATTCAAAGTTCGCTTGAATCTCCTGGTAACTAAATCCGCTCAAACGTGCACACACCATAGCTATTCTTTATTCGGTGGATAGCATTTTTCATATCACCTATAGAAGAAATGCATAAACAGATGCTTTCTCAATAATGGATAATACTTTATAATCATCCTTAATGCATTAAATATGTTTATGTATATAAATAACCATTTTTGTACACTATGAAACAAGAATCATTGTGCTGGAAAAAGTGATGGTCAAAGGCTATCTTTCTTGTTGCTTAGTTAGCAAATATTTTAATTTTGATTGTTTATCTAAGAGTATAGAACACTAGTTAAGCATATTGTAATGGAAAGCATTTCATAAAAAAAAAGAAATCACAAATAGAAAAGTAGCTTTTTGCTGTCGTTAAAATAACCACAACAAATTTATAAATTTTAATATATTCCATAAAGTGGTTTATAAAGCAAAACTTAGATTCATTTCAGGATGCATTCTTTGTGAGAATCGATGGAAATGTGTGTGGCAGTAGCTTTGGTCAGGGGAGCAATTGGGCATAACCCATACAGCCAGCTGTCATTCATACCTAAGGTATACACAGAAACATAACAAATTTCACTAATTTTGTTCCATTACATGGACATGTTTCAAAGGCTATTGCCTTCATCTTTACCATGGTTCCACTATCTGCTTCCCAGCTTGGTATTAAGATGTTGCTCTGTGGATTTTACGAACTTGGTGATGAGTCACTATTGTTTGGAAGATCAAAATTAATCAAATTTTCCTTATTCTTGTTTATGAATATATTTTCTCACACTGTTAATTCTATGGTTTTTTGAAGAACTTTTAAGAGTTTCGGTTCCTTTTAGAATTTGTGGCTCTTTTATTGCTAATTTTTCCGTTTTGTTTATATTTTACATTTCTCGTGTATTCCTTAAATTGTATGGTAATATTTCTTTTTGTTTTGCATATGTATTTCATATTGTAGTCTCTGCAACTTATTTCGTAAATGCCTGATTGTTTCCTGGCAGAATTTTGTCTTTTGTGATGGAGGTTTTTTTATTTTACATTTCTTTACTGGAGCCAAAATGATGTTTGCCTGTTTAAAGACCTTCTGGAATTTTCGGTGTGTCCATGGGTGGAATTTCATACATATATGATCTCCTTTGCCAGGAAAACAATTCGTATATCAAGATTTTTGGTGTTGTCTCTTGTTCATGAGGGGAAAAAATAATTTCCATGACTTTTGACTTATCACTTGTTTTTATGATATAAATAAACATATATGCAGATGTTCTGCTATTAATCTATTGTGTTTTTAATGTATGTACATAGTTGGTGGGGAAAGTTCTTCAGGATCCTAAAGAAGAGCAAAAATTAACATCCCGAATAGAATGACACACTGCCCAAAATTGTTAATGAGCATCTTTGAGTAAAAAATAAATTCAGTAGTATTGCATTACACAATTAGTGCCAGTAACTAGGCAGCAAAATCTACTACAAATTTGCTCACCATATTAAAAATCTTAAGCCTAAAAATTAGGTAATATCACTTATCAGTTAGGTGAAAGGCAATATGCAATAGCATTTATGTTTATTAATGTCTCACTGGCTTCACAAAATGAATAAATTTTGTACTGTATGGGCTCAGGAATCAGGGAACCATATGTCTAATAGACTCTGGATTGAAAACCTCATCCAGGCAGTTTTACCTGACAGAATTCTGACTTCCTTCGTCTGCTTTTCCAGTAGACTTTGTAGTGTCAAAGATGATTTCCTGTGATAAGTGTTAAGTTCTGCAGCGATTAGCGTTCTTTTATGGACTTGCATTTAGGTGAACGAACACTGTGTCAAATTTAGAGTAATTACAGAAAAGGTTTGCAACTTCAAAATTATATCTACAGAAATTTCGCAATTTGAAAATTATATCTTAAAGCTACATTATAGTGACCATATTGACTTGTTAAAGAACTTTAACATATAATTGTGTGTCAATTGCATATGAAATAAATTACTGTTTTAAACAGATGTTAGTATATATTTTAAAATTAGAGCATATCAGTTCACACAATATCACAGGCCATTGAGTAAGTAATAACTCCCATAATGTTAACTTTTACTATTTACATAATTTCTTTTAGCATGCTTTAATTACAGGAAGTGAGCTAAAGAATACAAAATGCAAATAGGACAATATACCATTATAACATTTTGTGAAAATGCAACAAAACTGTATTTCAGTAAGTGTTTAGGACATATTTTGTCATGTAATGTACATATACGGACTTAAACATCAAGTTTCTCCTATGTTCTTGCATATCTTATGTGTTTCCGGAGTTGATAGACTGGGAATTAACAACCAAGAGGTTCCAATGATGTAGGACTTTTTTCACAACTAAATCATTATGCTAAGTTTCTGCCTAACCTAACTATTTTCTAGGTATGATAAAGACAAAAACTATATTTCACTTTTCAATATAGTTACCCTTTCTTGCAATACACTTCTCACATCTTTAAATTAACATTTCAATCCCCCCCCCCCCAAAAATAGTCAGAAGCTTTGTCTGCAAAATGGGCATAAACAGCATCCATCACTTCTTCGTCACACTTCAATTTCCTTTCTCGAAGGTCCTTCTAGAGTTTTGAGAAGAGGAAATAGTTACTGGGAGCTAGATCTGGGGTGTAGGGTGGATGGTCGATCTCCTTGAAGCCACATTTCTTTCAAACTTCCTTTGCGACAAGAGCTGTGTGCACAGGAAGACGCGTTGTCGTGATCAAGGCGCACAACGCAACTCAGCTTACCTCGCCTTTTCTCTTTGATGGAAGCATGCAGTCTGTGCAGTAGGCCAGCATAGTACTTCACATTTACTGTGGTGTTCCTATCCTTCAAGTCAATGAAGAATATTCTTCTCAGTCCTAAAATATTGCGGCCATAATGCTCTTGTTTGACTGAGTGACCTTGACCTTTAGAGGCGGTGCTTCCCAGGTTTACGCCTGCCACTCCATAATTCTCTTTTGGAGAAGGATCATAGTAGAGGACCATAGTTTCATCTCCTGCAACAACGGTTTGCAGAACTTCTCTCTCGTTGCCACGGCACGACAGAGCTCCAAAAATGCCTGACAACAGATGACGCGTTGCTGCTTTTGTACTGAGGAAAGAAGTCTAGGCACCCATCTTGCAGTAACCTTATTCGTGTTTAAATGTTCATGAATAATTCGAAGGACTGTTGTTTTAGAAAGGCCCAACCTTGCTGCTATTTCTGTAACTTTGAGCCGCGGGTCTTCCATAATTTCCCCTTGCACAAGAGCGATGTTTTCAAGAGTGAGCACCTCCAAAGGCCGACGTGCACGCTCTTCGTCTTCAATGCTTTCTCGACTAGACCGTCCAATCGCTGTTTAATTTTATTTGGAGGAAGTACTTCTTTTTGAAGTACTTAATAACAGGTCGATACTCCATTTTGAACATGTCACAATTTTCTACACATAGCCTTCTTTATGCAACTATCAGTACAACTGATCAAAGCGGGGCGGAAGGTATAGGTGCAATTATTTACTTAACAGATAAGATATGGCGCCTAATTTGGATTTTGTGAAGGCGATAATCGTTATTGTCGAGACCGGAAACTTATAGACCTACTCTGGTAGGTGGCAGCTTTTAGTTCTGAATTTAGTTTGCATTTATTGTGTAATTGATTTAAATGAAACTTAGAAAACAAACATATTGTAACAGACCTTAATGTCAAGATATTGTATGAGGTCTTAAAAGCAACTGGAGTGGTTGTGCCGAGGAATGAATGCAGTATTTGCTACTCACAGAATGTCATTTTTATAGAAATAATGAATGAATTAATGAATGGTGTTTAACGCCCTTTTTTGCTACAGAGGCACCACAGGCGATGACACAGATGATATATGAGATGAAAGTATATTTTGGGAAAGCATTTATTTTAAGGAAGGAAACATTACAGGCCTAAGGTTAGGGTACCTCCCCGACATTTACCATTTATGAAAATTGAAGAAAACCTGGAAAAACCCTCAGTCAAGGAGGACGGTCCTGGCGGGATTCGAATCCCAGATCTTCCGCTCACGAGTCCGCGCCTTAACGACCTCGGTCACCCGTTACGTTTTGTATAAAGCTACAGAGGCACCACAGGCTGTGAACACTGATGATATATTGGGAAAGTATTTATTTTAAGGAAGTAAACGTTCCAGCCTAAGTTTAGGGTACCTCCCCGGTATTTGCCATTTATGAAAACCTGGGAAAACCCTTAGTCAGGGAGGATGGTCCTGGTGGGATTCGAACCCCAGACTCTCCCGCTCACGAATCCGCGCCTTAACGACTTCGGCCACCTTTTACGGTTTTTATAAAGAAAGAAATGAATATCTCAAGCAAAACGATATAAATGGTGGTGGTGTTGAAATGTGCCTGCAGGATGCTGTAAATTCTTTGGAATGCTAATTTTATTTTAATTCCTCTCATATATTACAGATATGGGTTCCAAAATCCAATATACTGAGGTGTGAATGTACCTCAGTATCACTAATGCCTCAAATGGCAAGGTTGCAAATTCTTGCAGAATAAAAGTTTTGAGTTGTTAGCTTGTGGTTGTTCCTTTCTGCTCTCTATATGGCATTCAGATTTATTCTTCTGTGGCAATTGAGTGTTCCCCGTCTGCTTAAGGTGCCAAGTCACAGCACCATTGCAAAATAGGATATGTACCAAGACCATATTTTCTGGATATTTTATACTTAAAACTTGATTTTTTTCATCATCATCATCATCATCAAACAAATAGATCTGAATTCCCTTATATAGTGTATTTTTAATTGTTAGTTTTGTGAGATATTCCTTCTCCCTAAAGCTCTTTACATTTTGCTAATGACATTATCACTCATAAGGGCCAATAGAAAATTATTCCAAATTTAACTCAAATTATTCGAAATGCAAAATTATCCCACGCTAAAGATGCAGAAGTGCAATATTGTTACAATAAGACGTGCTACGTATGATAATTTTAATTATTTTATTAGCCAAATATCGAAAAGTACAAAGCTATCGTTCGATATCGAAACATCGAGTACCGAGAACCCATCTCTAGTTCAAGACCCACTGTATTTACCAGACACTTATACAGGACAGAGAGCAAACAAAAATGGCGGCCGAAGTGGCCCTATTGCTGCCAATACCAAATACGAAAACTTTACGCAGTATTATGCATACAAGATGCCTATCATTGGAAATTTTTGCGATGCTTTTTAAGAATTCTGAAATTATATACAAACAGTATCTCTCATATGTAAAAGTGCAACCTCCACAAGTAACCTCATTTCTTTGTAAAATAGACGAACTTCCAAATAACGGGACACCTTAAAACTAATCGACATAGTTTGGACAACGCCATATTTACAATTGTTTATTTTAAAGAAAAGGACATCATCTTCCTTGGCAATATAACCTGTCTTGTCTTAACCTCACTTGCAAAGATCGAAACATAACAAACTGTTCACGCCATTCATTAAAACTCTCTTCATCTCGCTCCAACATCCGCCTCGTACTTTCTTCCGGATCCTTCCTTTTATTACTGTCACACATGGTGGTAGATTGAAGAATGTTGTACAAATAAAATGTCCTTCCTAAGCACAAATGTTTAATACACACTGCAGTTTCATCATTAACATAACTTGCACGGTGTACTTATCCGCTCCTTTAATTCTGCTATTTAGGAAAGGTAAATATGCGGCGCATTGGCACAATGAAGACGTATAAGAACAAGCCATGTTGTACTAAACACTTTTTATTGCACAAGCTCCAAG